>VXAC01002492.1:0-17668 GCA_013399225.1 Rhipidura dahli | reverse complement strand
TTGCTCTCCTGCCAGTGAAGCAAAAAAAAAAAAAAGCCCACCTGTATTTGCACCTGGAGGTTCACCCTTGGTGACACAGCTGCTCTTCCAAGTGGAAATGGAAACAGCACACAGGTGCTACTTGTGTGTTAAAATTAAAAGGGAGAGTCTGGCACGGGCTGTCCAGGCCACTCAGCACACCTTAGAAGGAGGCAGGTGAGGTTCACTGAGTGTTCACTGCCGTGGGAACATCAGTGAAGTCACTTGGATCCCAGCTTTGCAAACAGATTTGCAGCCACAACTCCTGGGACCTGGAGATCTTGTTGCAACAGATGCCTCACCTCCTGGGGAAGAAGCTTAAATCAGTGTCTAGTGTATGAATCAAACCTATGTGTATCAGTGTGGTTTGATTCACCACGCTTTTCTCCACTGGAAGGAGAGATATGTGCCACCTTTCTCGGAGCAGATCTTCAGGGAATGTTCAGGGAATGTCATGGCTAAGGAAGAAATCCAAACCAAATCAGAACATAACAACAACAGCAACCAACCAAACAAAAAATCAACAAAAAACCAAAAAACCCCACCAAAAGCAAAACCCACAAGAAAAAAAACACAGCCAGATCTCCTTGTTGAGCTGGTCCCTGAGGTAAATATCCCTGGGAAGGACTCAGGAATGGGAGAAGGGAAGTGAGTGGATGCAGCTGTGTCTGGTTTCAGTGAGATTTGTGTATGAGTGGGAGGGATTTAGTTTTTGTTCTTGCAATCAACCCTATGTGCCCCAGAATGCATCACTGAGAGGGAAAATGAGGAAGGTCTAGAGTGCCCTCAGTCCCTGCAGTTCATTCCACGGACAAGACAGACAGCTGAGAGTATTTGCCTCCTGTAGGAAATTCTTCTACCCTTTGGACAGCCTGGTCACATCCAATTTATCTCTGGAAGATCCAGACCAAGAACCAGAACTTGATCTGAAATGCTACAAGAGATGGGGATACAGGGCAGAGAATGGTTTTGTTGTCCTTACCACTATTTGGTTTTTTGGGTTTTTTTTTGCCAAAGCAGCTCAAATCATCCTTCAGGTGGAGTTCCCTACCTGGAAACTGTTCTGTTCTCAAAGCTCCAGCCCTGACTTTCAAAAACTCAGGTTTGGATACACAAGGTAAACCAGCTTCACAAGAGTGGGATGGAGCCTTCTTGCCAGCAGGGCATGATGGAAGAGAGATTGGCACTGGCAGATATAAGAGATACTGGTAGAGTCTAAAGCAAAACTGCCTGGAAAGTGATACTGCCAGTGAAATTTAAAAAAGAAAAAAGATATGATCTTGTAAACACTTGCACATGGGGCTTTGTTTACTTCCACGTGTGGTTAATCCGGATGGCCATGTGATTGCAGCTGAATGTGAGATTTTGTATCACAGGCCAGTTAGGACAGGAAGACTGCTGTGCCTGGAGTGCTGTTCTTAAAGAAATGAGACATTTTTTTCTGTGTCCTGTGCACAGTTTGATGACACAAAGAAAGAGTCAGAGCAGCAGAACGTATCAGCAAGTAAGCCTGGTGGGTATTTGTTTTTTTATAGTTACTGGAAGAAGATGGGACATTGTGTATGTGCTTTTTAATTGGCCAGAAATAGGAAACAAACCCATCTTGCAGTCAAGCTTTTTTCACATTACAGGGATAGTGCATTACGAGGTTTTGCACTCCTGGCAATACTCACTGTCAGAAGAGAAAATTGCCAGTTCTCACGAGTTTGCATATTGCTCCATACATATATATTCAGCAGGGACATATGCCTTCTCATTTTAATATCTCTGCTTTAGTACTTTAGTACATTTTATTAGAGAGATGCATGTGCTGGGAGACTGTTGCATTTCTTATATTGAAAAAGAAGAAGAAAAAATACCCTCCTCTAATTTATATATGATGCATCCTTTCTTGCTTTTGGGAGATGAAGGTGAGCCTGTGCCACCAACACTCCATATTGACATACCCCCTCCCTCCTATCCCAGTGTCCAAACTGATGAAAAGAGGGTTTCCACTCCCTTAAAAGTGTAAAACAGCAAAGACACTGGAAGGTTTTGGCAGCACAGCCCTGATGGAAGAGCTCCATCTCACTCACAAAAGCTATGCAATAGACAAAAACTATTATGGAAATCCTGTTATCATTCACTTTACAGAATAAAGTGGGGGAAAAAAGTGTCTGGCACTGGCTACAGAAGAAAATTTCCAGTCTGACAGAAAAAGGAACAAGGGATTTATTAACTCTAAAATGATTTAGAAGTTTGGTTTTAGCTTCCTTTTTTTTTTTTCTTTCTTCCCAAAACAGGCCTTACTAAAATAAAACAAAGGCAAAATTCTCTCTGACAGCTCTGCCAGTTCTGTATTTTGGGAAATGGGGTGAGTCCACGTGACCTTTGCTCTCCCTATCTTTCAGATAATGGTGTCACATTTTAGAAGAGCACTTGAGCTATGCTTGATGAGTGCACTCTGCAGTTCTCCTATTGCAAAACCTCAGTGAGGGAAGAACCTGGGTCCTCTGAAACCATCTCAAATCACAGAAGAAAAGCAAGTGGCACTTGCTGATACAGAGGTAATTCAGACCTTTTATTTAACAGTAACCCATGGCGCAGATAAAATTTTGTCTGTAGCATAGTGAACTGCAGAAAGTACAGACGTTTTTGTCTCTAGAGCCGTGTTCTTCTGCTAATGGTGATGAAAAACACTGTGGATCAATCATCTGGCTGAACTTACCTCAAATTCTGTGCAATAAAAACAGCACAGGTCTCTCTCCTGGGAAATCTTGGATATTTTCAGACTCCAACCTGAGTGGATTTAAGCTGCTAAGCTGTAAAAGTTTTAATTTCTGACTCCCCACTCCCCAGAAATTTTTCATCTTGGGGAATACAACAAAACTGTATTGGAAATGATTTGTCAAATGCTAAAGATACTGCAGGATGAGGCCATGAAGGAACAGCCTGTTTTCACCACAGCAGATCAGCTGGCTTCTTATTAAACCATACTCCAAAACTTAGAGTCTGTAATGAATCCCACTGTATTTCAGTTTGCTGCTCCAGCCAGGTACTCTGTGTCTGGATTCTTCTCTCTGTGAAGCCACATCTGTCAAGTGAACCTGCTTAAATTCCTAGAGAAAGCACTGAATATCACCATGACAAGAAGAACAGAAATACAGCAGGTAGGGATTAGTTTCTCTGTTAAAGAATCTGTTAAGTAGATCAAAAACACCAGCAACTTTCTCCAGTCTATTACAGATTATTTAACTTAAAATAGTTGACTTTTCATGAATCTGTCATTCACTTCTTCCTGAAAATAGGTTTAACTTGGGCATTTTGTCTCCTTCACATGCCTACATTGCTCTAATACAACTGCAGTAATCCTTGATAAAATGGCATTTTTCCCATATGATAAATGGATTTTCAGCTGTGCTGCAGACAGAACTGAAATGTGAAAAATGAACTTTTCACTGTTAGGTGTCAGCAATAACTGGATCAAACTGTGATGATCATTCCATAGATACAACTCCAGTGAGAGTGTGTGGTCTTTAATCAAGCACCCTTAACAGTAAATGCCCTCTTTTCCATTACAAATTATCTTTTAGGATAGACTCCTAGACTTCTTTGAGGAAGCCTCCCAGAGTCTACACGTGCTAATCATCTTTTAAACACTGATCCTGGCTGGATGCCACGCACCCACCCAAGTCACTCTGTCAGTCCCCTCACCAGCCATGCAGGGGAGAGAAAATACAACAAAAAGCTCATGGGTTGAGATGGGAACAGAGAGATCACTCACTGATCACTGGCACAGGCAAAGCAGAAATTGACCCAGGGAAATTAGTTTATTACCAATCAAATCAGAGGAGGGTAAAGAGAAAGGAAACTAAATCTTAAAAACACCTTTGTTCCACCCATCCCTTCTCCCCAGGCTTAACTTCACTCTCAGTTTTCTCCTCCTCCTTCTGCTCAGTGGTTCAGGGAGATGGAGAGAGGGATTTGTGGTCATTTTATTAAACAATCTCTCCTTCCTCCTTGTGTTCCTCCCCTGCTGCAGTGTGGGGTCCCTCCAGGGTGGGTCCTTCCCATGGGCTGCACTCCTTCAGGAGCAGCGCAGGTGCCCCACAGGGTGACAGCTCCTGCCAGGAAAGCTGCTCCAGGCAGGCAAGCTTCCCACCAGGTCAGAGCCTCCTTCAGGCACATCCCCCTACTGTGCCATGGGGTCCTGCAAGTGCTGCAGGGGGATCTCTGCTCCCCTGTTAACATCCAAGGGTTGCAGGGGCACAGCTGCCTCCCCACGGGCTGCAGCTCCAGCACCTGGAGCAGCTCCTCCTGCTCCTTCTCTGGCATTGGTGTGTGTCTGCAGAGCTGTTTGTTTCACGTATTCTCACTCTTCTCTCTGGCTGCAGTGGTTTTCTGCAGGTTTTTTGCCCATCTTTTTCAATCTGTTATCCCAGGGGCACCACCAGCATCACTGATGGGCTCGGACGTGGCCAGAGGGTGCATCCTGGAGTTGGTGGCATTGGCTCTGCTGGACACTGGGGAAGATTCCAGAATCTTCTTAAAGAACCCAGCCCTGTACAACCCTCTACTTCCAAAACCTGGCCATGCCAACCCCATACAAACAGAATTTACTTTATCTGCTGTTATGGAGCAGCTTTTATTCTGCCAGTGAAAAACCAGCCCACGAGAGCAGCAAATGAATGGTACAGAAAAGGTGGCTCCTGCTGCAGCTGGGCTGGGTGATTATTACAGAACAAAACACAAGTCACCCAAGTTGTTCTGACTCTGACACCATATGTACTAAGAAATTTAAGGCCAGATAATGAATATGGTTCTTTTCACCTTTCAGATCCGCACCGGAGCAGCTGCATTTTCTTCACTGGTTTCCATCACTTTGCAGCTCCACCTTCCTAAGTCGGTCCTCAAACTTCTGAATGTCTACCCGATGCTTCATGAGGAACTCCCCATTTAAGTGAAAAACTGGTATGTCATATTTGTATTTTTCATACCATGCTGAGTTCTCTGGAAGGGTAATATCCACCTCCTGCAGAATAAACTGTGACAGAAAAGAAGTATGTCAGTTCCTGCTGGACACTGAAAAGCAACACCTGCTTGTCTTCTGATCAATGCTTTCCTCAGAAATGCAAAGCTGCTTTCTTGAAGCTTTTGGGTTTATTCGTTGTGTTGTAGAAAAGTGCCTGGTGTTTTGAGTACAAAATACATGTAGCCACAACCCTTGGCTGCCCCTCCACAAAGGAATCTCTCCCTAGCCCAGGATATTCTTGTTCCACTGTGTAGAGCCACTACTCCTGGGAGCAGCAATCTCAACAAACATGCAGCTGGGAACAGAACAGCTGCCTGTCAGGCAGCAGAGTGCAACAGTTCTTTATGCTTCTATTAAAAGTTTTATCCTTCAATGGAGACAGCAAAACCTGGCTGAAGAGCGGCAAAATTTGCAGTCACATGTGCTTCAAATATTTGAAGCCCCTCTTAATAACATCCTTCTCAAATTATATCATTACCTGCCTCATGAAAGTTGCCAACTCCCCCTTCAGACAAGGCAACAGTATTTACAAAAGGAGGGTTTTCAAGAACTACTGTAACATGTTATATATTGACTTAGTTTGCCAATACCTGAGTAGCATTGTCAAAAAATGCTTTAGGATAATGAGTTTTATGTAAATCAGTGCTGAAATCATCTTGAAGAGGTCATCCATGAAAGAATAACAAGACGCAAATAAATCCAAGCAATTTTCTTTTTACAAAGCAAGAATCCTGACTAATTGTTCTTTTCCATATAAAAAGCATATACAGTATTGCCATACATTACCCTTCCTTTGTATGGCTCAAGAACTTCTTTTGCTTCATCACACAGAGGGCATGGTTTCTAAAGGAAAATGTTCAGAGTGGGTTAAATCATGCAGTAAAACACAGAAGCTGTTTGTACTGTAAAATAACACACACAGACAGGAGCATTCATTACTGCAGACGCAGGTTCCCTCCCCTGTGCCAAGCACCCTGTGCAAGGGCTTTCTGAAAATTTACTTATCAGTGCAGCGTGGGTGAAAAATAAACCAAACAAACCATCCAGCCTTTGAATTTAATCATTTCTCATCTGCTGTTCCATTTCCTGTGGAGGAAATGAACAGTCTTCCACAAGCTGATCCAAGGGAATGATCTGAAGGGTCCTGCTGAGACCCCCTTGCTTTGGTCAGCTGTGAATATTCAAAGCACTGTCACCCCCAAATGAAGACAGCTGCAGGTGCCACTGCTGCTAGAGGAGCAATGAGAGAGTCACACAAGTGACTCCCAGCCTGTCTCAGACCAAGGCACTTGGCCCAGTTCAAGTGGGAAAAGAAGGTAATTTAAGATAACCTGTGTGGCTTTGCCTGGAAGAAATTAAGCAGGATCCTCCAACCTGCAGAACTGGAAGGAGAGTAACCTCCAGCAGGGAGAAGAGGCAAACAGCTGCAGTGTTTTGACTCGTGATGGGGTCAAAAAAACCCTCACATTTTTGAGAACTCCCTCATTTTCCACTACAGCTGAACATCTGAGTGCAGCCTGTAAGTGCAGAAGCAGCTCTCACAAAGCTGTGCTGCTCCAGTGTTTGCAGCAGCAGAATCTGGCTGTAATTCACACAGCAAAGTATATGGAGGTGAACATGATGGCTGTGTCCCTCTGCCCCAAAAACACCTTCCACAGCTGGAAAAGACCTCCTTCTCCTTCTCCCACTGAAAAGTCTTCCTAGGGCTTGTTTGTACGTGATGCTAACACAGAACAGCTACTTTTTATTTGCCGCATTGAATTACTTCGGATTAAACACCCTACTTTTATCCAGATCTCATCTGAATTGCCTTTCCCTTCACACAGACAAGTCCTTGTGCTCTGAAAACCTATGCAGGAGACTAAAGTGCTGTGTTCTTAAAGGTTCTGGTTGCTTTTGGAGGGACTGGTATTAACATATATCGGTGACTGAAAGGAATGACCCAGAATCCTGCACATCAGTTTTGTAACACACCAGGCTCCTGCCAGTTAAAAGAGGACACACTTGGTTCCTCTAGGCCTGTGGACAGCATTCTAAAATAACACTCACGTGAATGCTTTTGATAAAGTAGGCTAACTTTTAGGAAAAAAATATGGGTTTACTCTCAAGGCAAGCTCAGGCACTAGGTGGTAGTGGTTTAAAATTAAAAGTGAATTATTTCAACAAACAGTGAAATCTTTCTTGAAAGTACATTTATATAAGCAGTTGTTGCACAAGTGCTGGAGTTGTCATAAAAGGGGACTGCAAGGGGAAACCTATTTGGTAGTTTCTATCAGTGTGCTACAGAAGTCATAGCTCCCTTCTGCTTTTTCCTCCTCTTTTCTCCTCCTTAAAAATAAGGAGGAGGCAAAAAAGGGGTTAATTAGCATAAGATCACATTGTGGATTAAGGTTTTTTTTATAGTCTGCACTTTGCTTTGCAATTGCCAGTGAACATTTAAAGGTAACAGTAAACATTTAGAGTTAAAAACGCCTTCAACAAAAGGCCATTTTAGAGAGCTGCTGGAAATCTGCTATTAGAAAATTTGATTTCACACAGTGCCTTACTAGTTAGGAATTTCAGGACACAAAGAGCCTTTTTTCCCAATTATTAACCCAAAGGTAAGAGCATTATTCCCTACCTTACCGCATTTGAATTATGAATGAGTTGGGGTTGAACTGGGCTGGGGGAGAGAAAGCTACAACTTTATAGTTATGATTATTAAATGGATGTTGACCTATTATTTTTAACCTTTTCATTCATTAAACACTCCTGTATGGTTAGTGATGGAATGAACAAACACCCATTCAGTGCAGGAGGAGGAAAACACTTCAAGCCTATCTAAAAGCACCACACAGATGCCAGCACTCTCAGTGCTTTCTATTTGCAGTTATTCTCCTCTTGAAGGCTGCAATAACCACATAAAAGCAGCACAACCCACCCTGTGCCATCCTTTGTGAAAGTGCAAAACTGTGCAGGTAATAATTGGAAACAATTCATGGAATGTGACAGCCCATAAATGGCCCTTCCTGCTCACCTCATCGGTTTCCTGAATATGCCTAGGAATCCTTCCTGCGTTTTATTTGTTGCCAACAAAGCAAAAAAAGAGGGTAGGACAAAATCTACTCTTCCTTCACATGCTCCCAACACTGTTTGGATATAGTTTACAGTCTCACAGGTTGAAATTAAACACAGGCACTTTGAAGAGCCTGCTTGGACTGTTGATGCTTGTGCTTGGCAGATTATGTGTAACAATTCCTCTCTTTCCTCCATCTTCAGGGTGAAACACTGGCAGCTGGACCAAATTTTCAACTAGTACATGAACCATAGGGTCACTGAGGCAAAACTGTTCTGAAATCTTTGTTGGTTGCTAATTCTTGGTTGACGCAGTGACAGCAGGACCATGCTGCAAAGCCTGGTGTGCAGAAACCCACAAAGCAAAACATCCAATATTACTTTGATGGGGAGAGGGGGAAAAAAAGCAAGGACAAGCCATTTAATGTGTGATTCCTGTGTATCAAACCTGATAAACACACAGCCTTGCCCAGCTTTATTGTGTAAACAGTTCTTACCTTGGTGAATAAAGTCAACACTGGCTTCTTCACGCCGGCTGAGCAGAGCTGTCTCCCCAGAGGTTTGGGTGAATGCCTGGCTCGTGGCAGGGCTCTACTCAGGAAACAGAGCACCATCATCCTGTTCAGGCAAGAAGGAAACTCTTGAGTTGCTCTGTGCCAAGTTACAGCTCATTAAATTCAATGTCAGGGTGCACACGATGCTTCTGTCGCGGCTCTGAAATGCACGCAATCAAAACATTCTCTCCCAGGGTTTTTATGCTCACGGTACCAATACATTCATCAGGGAGATGGTTCACTGTGTGGCAGGCCAGAAACACTGTGCAGCTCAAAACCAGCAGTTCCATTAAAAAAAAAAAACAAAAAACCCACAAAAACCTACAAAACACCTGTGTTTTCTTGTTGAAATGCCTCTTTTAAACTCCTTAACACAAACGCTGACAGAAATGCATTGCACTGCTCCAGCTCCACAGATGCCAGCTGGAATTACATATTTAAAAATGCAAAGTGCTGTGCTTTGAACCTCTGTAATCTTGCTGCTGTGTTTGACAGTCTACTTACCCGAACTATTCCATCAAAAAACTAATCTGTACCTCATCAGAATATTAATGTAATGCGTTCTGCAGTGAGTACAAAGCTGCAGCCAAGACAGTTTAACTTGGTAATGTTAAAACCATTCACACTGCCCCAAGTCCTTCCTGCAACAGCAGATTGATTGAGGGGTTTGTGATTCCTTTGAGAGAGTTTAAATAAGTTAAGTGTTATCAAAGGGTGTCATGTTGGAGCCTGGAAGTGACCTGTTCATATTAACACTCATAACAACACTGCTTCCTCCAAACTTTTGTCTTAATGTGACCTTTACGAGACATCTTTAGGACTGAGGGCCAAAAAATACCCAGAAGCCAAAGGGAGTCTGCAAGGTGATTATCAGCAGACATGGCACCTGATATCAGAATTTAAACTGGCAAGGTCAAACCAAATCAAATCCCTTTTACCCAAAGCCAAAATGCTTCTGCCCAGTTCCAGGCCTGACTTACCTGTAGTTCTGCTGTCTAGAGCTGAACACACAATGTGATGACACAGTTTTAAACAGCTTAAGAGGCCAGCAGGACCATGCTGCAACTTCTAAGCACAGCTGAAGGTGCTCAGTAAGAAAAGATCCCAGCGCTCTTTTGCTTCACTGGATCTCTCAGCACTAATATCACAAAACTTTTTTTTTTTAAAGAGGACATTTTATCTAGCCAAAACCAGTATGGAAGAACACTGCAGTGGGCTCTAATGCTGCATTTCTAAGCCACAGCCACAAGAAAAATCAAATGGATGGACAGGGCACTGTTCCTGCACAAGAAGCCAGAAGACAGCAGTTGTAAGAGTCAGCTGCAGGGGCAGAGCAGTAAACTTCCTGTCACCCAGCAGTGACTGGCACAGCACACACTGCCAAGGGTCAAAGTCCTTGGCAGCTGCTGCACTTGCTTGACTTAGCCAGGTGGAAATAGGAGTGTCTGGGATTTTGCATGTTAAAAGTAAGAACAAGCCTGAAACCTTTTGGAAAAAAATGCAGGTCTGGATGCTGGGAAGAGCATCAGTCAGATGGGGAAAGTTTTTAAATCCACAATAAACAAAAGTCCAGATCGGAGGCAATTTTGGCATAAAGTGTTTGCAGCATGTCGGCCTGTTCATGTGCAAGACAAAAATTTGACCAAACAAAAATGTCTGCTCTCTGACAAAGTTTTTTAAGAACGCTTTTGTTGCCAGCCCAGCAAGCCTTCCAAATGAGGAAGATGCGCTCAGATTGTTTTGTGGAGAGCAGAATGAATAAAGCCCAGCTTTCCAGAATTCACATTCTCCCTTTCACACACACATGTGCATAAACCAGCTCCAGTTCAGTGCTGTATAACTCCTTTTTTACCCCTCCATGCTCTGTTGTCCTGAGGACAATTACCAAAACATCAGCTGAAGGGGAATGAATAAAACAATATCTGTGCCTAAGCTTTGAGACCCCACAAAAAGAAATCAGCCAGCAATGCCTTAACTTCCTTACCAACTTTACATAATTACAAGCAATTCTACCTTTGGAATTCAGCAGCAAATCTTCACTGACCAGTACTGCTACCAAAGAAAGAGTCTGCTGTTTACAGGGTTAGCAATAAGACTGGCTGGATGCTTTTATATATAACCTAAAGACAAGTGTCCTATCTATTTATTCACCTAAGTATAACAATACCAAAGGCACTAAAATACATAAAACTTCCTATATGATTATTCTGGATCTCTGTCTAGACTACCCTCAAATATAAAAGATCTGCTGGAGGAAAAAAAAATGAATACATAAATGCAAAGGAGGATGATTGAAAACTCGAGAATTTACCTTCCTCTATGCCACAATGCCACAGATTTAACAAATGATTCTTCTGAGTCTGGACTTGGCCCAAGCTCTCTTTTGCAAAGCCAAGTTGGACTCAATTCCTGTTAATGGAATTTCCATGACCCAATAAATCCTCCTCTGCTGGAACAGAAAGTTGTGACACTAAAACCATCCATTCTTTAGATGAGATAATTATCTGTATAAACTTAATCTCTGCATCAATCAAGGAAAGACAAGTGTGGATGGTGTTTTTTTCTCCAAATGGGGGGAGCAAGTAGGTGCAAATATCAGAATGCAAGTTAATGGCATTTAAAACACCAGTCTCCTGCTGGTTTTAAATGGTCCCTCATTTAAAACCAGCTATGGCCATCAAGGAAACTAAATTTTCTGGCAGTTTGCTTTTGGTTACCTACCAAGGAAATGCTGAACAGGAAAACAGAGGCCACAGCCACGGACCAAGGAGCCCACGTGAATGGGGACAGCAAATCCTGCAGCTGTGGAGACCCCCACGCAGCTTTTACCCCACCAGACATTCAGAAGAGGCCTGCAAAATACAAGGAAATATTTTAGCCCATGCACATAACTCTACAAGTCTTCCAGGGAGAATCAGGTTCTTGCAACAACTCAGAATTCAGAGATATCATCAGTAATACCAGCTGTATCCGTGGGTTGGTGTCACACATCAATCAGTGCATGTTCCCATGCATTTTCTCCTCCAAAATACAGTAACCTGGGGCAAAAGGCACAAACACACTGCATTCCACCCCAGAAAGGAAGGGAGAATCACTTCATCCCAGTGAGCAACACATTTTGTCCAGTAATCCCTCCAGGAGTGTGCATCCCAGAATCTGGTCCAGGGCCACACTCCAAGTTTCATATAATTTAAATTACATCCAACAGGTTGCTGTAATGGCCTGTTCTGAGTACCATACAGAACTTGCCCAAAAAACCAGACTGTCACCATACTGTGAAGTTTGGAGTTTAAATGGAAATAGAGTGGAAATGGAGTTAAAAAGATAATAATAATAATAGCATAATAGATTATAATATATACATCATATATATTGCATAACACAGCATATAATACTTTATATATAATCATGTAACTCATGAAATTATACTAATAATTTACGTGTCACACATTACATCATATAACACCATCATATTAAAAATATATCAATAATATTAAAATATCAAGACATTTCTGGAATTAATACATATTAATATTTATATAGAACCAATAGAAGGTAGTATGAACATATCATTAAGATGTAGTATTGTTTTTGTGTATTGTATTGATAATTATATTAATGGTACTGTATATAATGTTTTATATATTATGTATATGATACTGTGCATGGTTATATTATGCAAATATATTATGCATATGTAACATGCATATTTTATATTAGTATTATATATTATACATATTTATATGTATATTTAATGTATATACATACATACACTGATACATACATATGTACACATATATTAACATACTCTAACATATTAAGAGGTATTAGATTATATATACNTACACACACACACACACACACACATATATATATATATAAAAATAGTTATATAATACAATAAAGATAGTTTAATAAGAGTCTTAAACACTTCTATCTTTTGAGCCAAAGGAACCAAGCACCGCCGGCGAGGGTACAGTGTATCCAGAGGCCTCCTCATTATCCCCCGCAACGAACCAGCCCCACCGCTGATGCCGATACTTCCAAACCTGTAACTAAACACCCTCTGCACGTAGAAGGAGCCCGGGAACCGCGCTCCGGAGCGGCCGCGGAGTCGCATCCCGGGGGAACCGCTCGGTGTCAGGGTCCCGGTGTCGGGGTCCCGGTCCCGCACCCACCTGCGGGAGCTCCGCCGGAACGCGCGGTCCGCGGGCGGGGCGGCAGCGCCGGCTGTGACGTGACGGCTACGGGAAGGAAGCGACACAGGCTCGGGAAGCGCTCCTGGGGGCGGAGGGGGCGGCCAAGGTCCGCAAGAAAAAGTAAAATTATTATTGTTGTTGTTGTTGTCATTACTGTTGTTATTATATTACTATTATTATTATTATTATTACTATTACTACTACTACTATTATTATTTTTAATATACTTATATTATTATATAATAACAGCAACAATAATATCAATGACAAAATTATTATTATTATTATTATTTTATATACTTATATCATATTAATATTATATAACAACAACAACAACAACAATATCAATGACAAAATAACCCGACAATAACAATAACAATAGTAATATCACCACAAAGTTTTATTATTAGTAAATTGCAGACTCGGCGTGGAAATCGGTGTGATTTTTTTCCCAGCTACTACCTCACGCTAGGAGCGCATGGAGGTGGGGTTTGGGTAAAGAGGGGACGGTGAAAGGGGAGAGAGAGAAAAAAAAGGGAGACGGGGAGAAAAAAGGGAGGGGGAAGGGTAGGAGAGAAGGAAGGAAGGAAGGAGGGAAGGAAGGAGGGAAGGAAGGAAGAGTGAAGATAAAGAAATACAAAGGAAGAAGAGAGAAAATAAAAGAAAAAAGAAAGTAGGAGGGAAGGAGAAAGAAAGGAAGGGAGGGAAAGAGTCAGTCCAGCTAATGGGATGGCCAGAATCCTGGGGGCTTTGAGAGTTTTTCATGGTCTCATATCCCCTACAGATCAATCCCTGTCTGTCACTTCACACCCACTCCTGTGCTGATGCTGATTTATTTGTTGTGTCCTAAAACAAAGATGTTTGTTCCAGGAAAGTGCTGCCTCGCCTCCACATGGCCCCTTTTCCAGTCACACCTTGCTTTTCCTCTCAGGCCCCCCCATGGCCAGCACGAGCACTGCTCCAATTTCCCCAGCAGAGAACAATCCTGGCCGGCAGCTCCCCTGCTTCCCTTGCTCCACACCTTCCATCAAGTACCAGAAAGTGGGAAGCAGCCTCAAAATCTTCTCCTCCATCTTCCTGCAACATGGATTTTGGGCACAAACCCAGGTGGACGAAAGAATACCTCTAGAGATAATGGGAGAAATCCACATTATTGGAGGGCATCGTTAGAGCACAAAAGGGTCACAACAACGAAAGCACACAGGGAAAGAGCTGGGCTTGTTTAGTTTAGACATGACTGAGGTGGGATCTCATTAGTGCATATAAATATCTCCGAGGCAGGTGCCAAGAGGATGCTCATGATGCTCTGTTTGACTTCTCTGAGGTGTTTCACTTGTTAGGTGTGTTCCTTTTTTCTCCAAAGCAATTTTAAATAAAAAAATAGCAAGTGCTGGGCAACTAAAGCCGCACGCATAATGTTCTTTTAGTGGCCATATTTCCATCAGGATTTTGGTTTTGCTGCAGTGGCTGTCCCTAGGCAAAGAGTGGGAGAAAAGTATTTTGGGCACAGGCTTTCCTTCTTCATCTGTGCTTTGAGAAGCACAACAGTCTGCAGGGGGAAGGCTCTCCAGGAGAGCAATCCTACCCTGTGGACGTGACACACATAATTAATGAGCATTTAAATTAACATGGGGGACAGTCAGCTCAGGATCCCAGTGATTCCTTTTCACCCACTGTCTCAATCCCTGCTGTTGAACAGCCTTGCTGGTGTAATAAATTACTATAAGTGTAGTTCACGAACCGTTTAGATAAACTAGTAGGTTTTTTAAACTGCTTTTCAATTTAATCGTGTTTCTCTATAAATTTATATAAAACACTGTGCTGGGATGAGCCAGCAATGTCGGACAGCCCCCATAGTGTGTTAACCCTCCCCCTAAGCTTACCTAAAAACTAAGGTATGTAAAGCATTTCCTCCCTCTCCCATCACCGACCCCCACGAGAGAGACACAACGCAGAGCACCCCAGCCTAGACGACCTGGCAACCAACCAAAAGTCAGAAGAAGATGTCAATCAAGACCCACGAGGGGACACTGTGGGAGGGTAATACCAAAAGTTATAAAAAGTGACAATTCTGTAACCCTCCTCGCGGTGCACAGAGACAAAAGAAACAGCTTGTCTACCGGCCCGTCCACCGGTGCATTTTGGCTGATACCCGCTTGCTTCTAATTAGTAAATTCTCTAATTGAATCTACGTCTCTGATTGATTATTGAGACTCAACTTATCACAGCTGGCAGGCTGGCAGTGGCTGCTGGTGTTTTCCCACTATCAGAAAATCCAGGGTCAGGCTTTGGCGTTTGGCGTTTGACAGGGCAGCCCTGACAAGCCCAGCACAAGGGAACTGCTGAGCTGGATCTCACTTGGTTGTCTCTTTCTGAGAAAGGGTGGGAGGAAGACGTTCAGAGAGAGGGCAGAGGCAGGCTGGAAAGCAGGCTTAAGTGATCAGCACGCCCTGGACATCTCAGGTCTCAGATCAATTTTATCCCTCTTGCTCCCAAAGCAAGTCGAGCCTTTTCTGGGATGAGTGTCTGAAATTCCCAGAGGAACCTGGAGGAGACAGGCACACAGTTTAAATAAACTGACCCCGAACTGGTCAGTTTATTTAAACAGAATTGCTGCTGAAGTCAAAAAGTGATCTTCCCTGTTTCAGTAGGATTGTCATATTGCCTAACACAGTTCAATTAACAAAATCACTGACTGGGACTGGCAATTCAGAATTGTCTTGCACTGCCACATGTGTTTATTTATTGTGCATCCAGGTGTACCTGGTGTGGACTGGCTTTGCTCTCAGACTGGGTTGTTTTTAACACTTATACCATATTATTGAAAAAAAAAAGTTGAAAAATAAGGATAAAAGAAAAAAAAATGGGAAAAAAAGAAAGAGGTTTCTTTATGTTACAAACATCTACTTTGCAATTAACCAGTTTTGTTTTGGCAGGTTTTTGATACACTCCTGTAGATATTTCAGCACAAAATTAGCATTGGTTTTAATCCAGTATTTGTGACATTAATCTTCTTAATCTTCATAGTGACAGATGCAGAAAAAATTATTACTTGGAGCACGTCTCACTATTGCTGTGCTTAGGAATGAGAAGGATTGCTGTGAAGTCTGATATTTAAAAATGTGTTCTGACATCTGAAAGAAGTTCAACTCCACACTGATTTTCATTATGGCACATATGATGTCTTTAAATTTCAAGGGCAGTTATGACTCAAAGGTTAAATTTGCTGCATAGATACCACTCTACAATGCACAAGTCTTCCTTTTCTTTTTCTTTTTTTTTTTTTTTTAAATATACATCTTAAATAAAGTGTGGACATGGTTTCACAATTTGAACAAAAAGAATTTGTGCTCTGATGGATTACATTCAATTTGGTTCTTCTCCATATTTCTATTTTATTTCCCTATATTATTTTGACTTAGAATCACCAAATCATGGTTTGGGTTGGAGGAAAGGACATTCAAGATCATCCAGTCCCACCCTGCCATGGGCAGGGACACCTCCCACTGTCCCAGGCTGCTCCCAGCCCCAATGTCCAGCCTGGCCTTGGGCACTGCCAGGGATNCCAGCCCCAATGTCCAGCCTGGCCTTGGGCACTGCCAGGGATCCAGGGGCAGCCCCAGCTGCTCTGGGCACCCTGTGCCAGGGCCTCAGCACCCTCACAGGGAAGAATTCTTCCTAGTGACTGGTTTCAATCTACCCTTTTTCAGGTTAAAGTTATTCCACACCTCAAATCCTGGGGTCAGTTTTGAGTACCTCACTCCAAGGAGGATATTGAGGAGCTGGAGTGAGTCCAGAGAGGGGAAAGGAGCTGGGGAGGGTTCTGGAGCCCCAGGAGAGGCTGAGGGAGCTGGGAAAGGGGCTCAGCCTGGAGCAAAGGAGGCTCAGGGGGGACCTTGTGGCTCTGCACAGCTCCCTGACAGGAGGGGGCAGCCGGGGGGGGGGGTCGGGCTCTGCTGCCAGGGAACAGGGACAGGAGGAGAGGGAATGGCCTCAGGCTGGGCCAGGGGAGGTTTAGGGCACTAGGTTTGGATATGAGGAAAAAACTTGTCACTGAAAGGATGATTCAAGCATTGGAACAGGCTGCCCAAGGGAAGGAATCATTTTTTAAGGGTGAAAAGCGGAATTCTTAATGGTCAAGTAACCTGAGTACAGAAAAGGTGACAATTCTAAAAAATAATCACAGCATCACATACTCAGTAACTTTAATAAATGTTATAAGTAAATCACATACGAAATGATTTCTTTTGCATATCCCTGATCATTTAAAGTTATACCAGTTAAATAAAAAGGTTGTTATTTAAAGGTTTAGAGTTCAAGCGGGGATAAAAGAGTTATAATAAAAGGTTGTTTTGGGGAGTTAAATATAATTCAAGTCGTTCTAGAAGTTAAAACTGTTTAATATAAAAACTAATGTTAAAATTTGAAAAGTTAAAACCCCATTCCCTAACGTAATGTAATCTCTCTCCCTCCAGGTTCTTTGTGTATGTAAAAATTCTTTATTCCTGTAACTTTATGTTGTATATATACATTAAAAATCACTCTCCAACTCTCCCCTCAGCCCAACACCCACCTCAAAATTAGAGGCACACTGCACAACCATGTCTAAAATTAGTAACAAAACCGTTAGATGCATCTCTCTGCCCCTTCCACGTGGAATACTAATGAGGGCCTTCCCACCTTTGCAAATTACCCCTAGACAACGATCCACCGATTGGCGGGAAGGTCTCCCTCATAAATTAGTATTCCCAATCAACAACCAGCACAGGGGCGGAGATCCCAATTCGGACCAACCCATTAAAACCCTAAAAAAGTCAGAGCCAGCCCTCACT
>VXAC01002491.1:1253008-1263960 GCA_013399225.1 Rhipidura dahli | reverse complement strand
GGTCACGGGCACAGTCCCGGTGTGCCGGGGCAGCGAGGCCCGGGCGCCGCACGGACCCCGGGGTGGGGGGCTCGGCCCTGCCGGGGCTGCGCACAGCGGCCCCCGCACCTTGCGAGGTCCTTAAAGGCCCCTTCCAAACCCAACTCTGATTAAAGAGGGTGGTATTCAGAACTCTTGTCTTTAACTGATAGGATTCGGGAATGCTTTTAAAAGCTGTCTATTCAAAATACTTGTAAACTCACCTTTCTTTCTTTCCCTATTGAATACCATAAACATGTATATTTTTTAATAAAAAAAATCTATCCTTGTTTTTTCTGTACTTTTCTATATGCTATTAACGTGAAGTCCCCCTCACTGGAGATGCTCAAGAACCGTCCGAACGCAATCCTGTGCCCTGTGCTCTAGGATGACCCTGCTGGAGCAGGGAGGTTGGACCCTGTGGTTCCTTCCAACCTTACTCATTCAATGATTCTATGAATTTTGTTTGGTCGTATTTATGAGAATCTTTTAATATTTGTGTTTTTTACTGATACAAAAAACAGACGTGGAAGGGAAAATGAATGAGTACTCACGATTGGTTTGCTGATGATGGGAAATAACCCATTTCAAATTGTTAAAAGACAGGATAAGACAATGAGCTATCAGCAAAAGAAAAAACCCCACCAGTTCTGTTTCCAAGCAGCTTCTTTTATTATTATTGTAGAATTTCATTGTTTCTCAGTATTGCATTTTAGAACATTGTTTTTATTTTTCTTCTTTCAGACTGCTGTGAGTTTTGGAGATCGGCCATGGGTGTTAGAGGCTTGCAGGGATTTGTGGCAAGAGTTTGCCCTGATGCTTGCAAAACAGTAGATCTGAGAGAAATGGCAGAGAAGCATCGCATCAATCATCCTGATTCCCCACCTGTTATCGTAGTAGATGCCATGAGCTGCGTTAGACGCTGGTACACACCAGAATCCTGGGTGTGTGGTGGCCAGTGGCGGGAGTACCTTGCCATTTTAGAGGATTTTATCAATGCTTTTATGGCAGCTGGTATCAAGCTGGTGTTTTACTTTGATGGGGTGGTAGAAGAGAAGAAGAGAGAGGAGTGGATCAAACGGAGGATGAAGAATACTGAGGAAATAGCCACATTGTTTCAGTTTTTAAAGACTCACAGGAAACAGCCAGGGAGAGAAATGTTTGTTCTTCCTTCAGCTCTGCCTACTTTTACACGTTTTGCCCTGAAATCACTTGGTCAAAAAACAGTCTGCACGTTGCAAGAGGCAGACTTTGAGGTGGCTGCATATGGTTTGCAGCACAACTGCATAGGAATTCTGGGACAAGATAGTGACTACCTCATCTATAATACATGTCCCTACTTTTCCATTGAGAACCTCAGTTTGGACAGACTGGTCACTGTTATGTACTCTCGAGAAGTTCTTTGCCATGTACTGGGCATTAGTTTGACACACCTTCCTCTCTTTGCATGCTTGCTTGGCAATGATATTGTTCCAGAAAGCCTGCTGGAAGGCTTTTGGCACAAATGTTTAACCACCAGTCCCCACAGGAATAACAGCTACAACAGAAGAACAAACATACTGCTGTCTGTAGCAAATTACATCTCAAAAATTCCATGCTCGTACAGCAGCCTGAAACACTTGGAAGAGATGCTACCTCTAGGATCAGACAAGTCATTGCTTTGCAGAGGAGTGAACTCCTATCTTTTGCCTGGGCAGCAGTCTCCATGGATTCCTCCCAATGTCATAAATTGTCAGATGTCATCCCTTCAACAAGAATCAGCTCTCTGTCAAGATAAAGAAGTCTTTCAGGTAACTTGTTTTTGAAATCTTGATGGTCACTTTATTGCCATGACTACTTAGTGGAAGTTAGTAATGAGTACATCAATCCCATTGATTTAAATTTGCTTGTGCAAAAATCTTTTGTCTGTTACGTAGAGCCCCAGTTAGGAGTATTGCATGCATTAATATGAGCCTAGATGCAGCACATTTAATAAAAAGTGGTTTCTCTCTTTTTGAAGTGTCCAGTAGGTCAAATAATGGGGAGCAGCTCCTGTATAGGCCAGCAGCTGGGCACAGAAATGTACTTCCCATGTATTACATGATTTCCCATGTTTATATGATTTGTGTATTGGCTTGCTTTTTACTTTGAGAACCCACAGGTCAGCCATAAGCTGGTCAGTGGTGTGCTTGGCTGTGCCTGGCACCTGCAGCTGAGGTATCAAATGTAGCTGTGCTAAGAATGCAGAACTTGAAATTGCTCTTGTGGTGGAGATGTGGAAACTCCTACAGAATCATGTCATAGAATCATAGAATGGTTGGGGTTGGAAAGGACCTTAAAGATCACCTAGCTCCAAACCCCTGCCGTGAGCAGGGAGACTTCCACTCGACCAGGTTGCTCAGAGCCCCATCCAACGTGGCCTTTAATACTTCCAGGAGTGATCCAAGTTCTCTCTGGGGAACCTGGGCCAGTGCCTCACCACCTTCACAACACAGGTCATTTTCCTAATATCTAATCTAAAGCTACTCTCTGACAGTTTAAAGCCATTTCCCCTCACACTGTTACTAAACACCCTTGTGAAAAGTCCCTCTCCAGCTCTTCTGTAGCCCCCTTTAGCTATTTGAAGGCTGCTCTAAGGTGTCTCCAGAGCCTTCTCTTCTCTGGTTATACAACCTCAGCTCTCTCAGCCTGTCTTCACTGCAGAGGTGCTCCAGCCCTCTGATCATCTTTGCAGCCTTCCTCTGAATTCAGTCCAACAGGTCAAGGTCCTTCCTGGGCTGGGGACCTCAGAGCTGGACACAGCACTCCAGGTAGGGTCTCACCAGAGCAGAGCAGACAGGGAGAATCCCCTCCCTCACCCTGCTGGTCACACTGCTTTGGATGCAGCCCAGGGTGCAGTTGGGTTTCTGGGCTGTGGGCTCACGTTGCTGGCTCAGGTCAAGCTCCTAATTCAGCAACACCCTAAAGCCCTTCTTAGAACTGTTCTAATCCATTCTTCACCCAGCCTGTGTCTGTGCTCAGGATTGCCCCAACCCAAGTGCGGGATCTTGTACTTGGCCCTGTTGAAATTGATGAGGTTTGCACAGGCCCACCTCTCAAGCCTGTCCAGACTCCTCTGGATGGATCCCTTCCCTCCTGCATGTCGATGGCACCACACAGCCTGGTGTCACCAGCACACCTGCCGAGGAAACACTCGATCCCCCTGTCCGTGTTGCTGGCAAAGATGTTAAACAGTGCTGGTCCCACTACTGACCCTTGGGACACCACTTGCACTTTGAGCCATTGACCACAACTCTTTCAGTGTGACCATCTAACCAGTCCCTCATCCACCAAGAGCTCCATATGTCAAATCCACGCCTCTCCAGTTCAGGGACAAGGATGTTGTACAGGACAGTGTCAAATGCTGCAAGTCTGTATTTTGTGATTTTTGGTTCAAGTTAAATTACCCTTGTTTTCATTGTTCCTGAAGGACCCAAAAGCACTTCAGTGAGTTTATTAATTCCCAAAGGGCAGGTGTGCAGCAGCAAGTTTTACTTATGGCTTCCCACACGGACAGGGATGCACTGGTGTTGGGGTGAGATATGGTATGTCAGATTGAGTCATTCTGGGAAATTGGTTATGTTAGCTTAGGGTGGCCTGCCTGGCTAACAGAAAACGGGCTACCTTGTCCATTGTTTATGGAATGGTAGTAAGTCTAGAGTACAATTCTGTAAATTCATGGCAATTAAGATAACATATTGGGATTTTTAAAAAAATCTATACAAGGAAGTGTATTTTAGACCCTGTATTAGCCATCTGTTACTCCCTATTTTATTAGGTCCATATAGACTTCAAACACCGAAACTTTTTTCTTCCTCTTGCTTATCTCAAGCATTTTCTCTAAAACTATTTTTCTGTTCCCTCATATTACTCTAAAGTAATTATATAATTTACATTTTCCTTTCTAAAAAGACTATAAAACATTTTATAACTACATTGTAGCCTATGCAATGCTCATTGCAGCTAAACTGTAGATATATTTGATTGTTATATTAAGCACACATAGATACGATACATATCACTTCTGACTGGTGTAGTTAAATAGAAGATATTTTAAAAAGTCAGCAGCCATACATCATAAAAAGGTGCTGAAAAATACTCTTTATGCTTGAAGTGCAAGGGAAAAATAGCCAGAATGCAATTATCTAAGTGGGATTATGGCCAGGACAATAGTGGCAATATCCTTATTCCTTAAGAGAATGTACCATGCGGTCTTTATGACAAGTGGTCATTATTTGGTGTTTTGGTCTTTAATTTGAAGGGTTGAAGTTCTGAAACATCATGCTGAGCCACTGCCCTAATAAAATAATAATATTTAGAAACTCCATTGAAGAATGCCCCACTGTTGTTGCATGAATCCTGCACGAAGCCAGTCCCTGGGCCAAGGAAATTACAGTCAAAATGTTAGACATGTTAACTTCTCTTTTGTTTTTGTTACAAGTGTTCAAATATTTGTATATGTAATGTTTGTGCTTTGCTTCATATTTTGAAACACATGTTTAGTTCTGCTTACCCTGCACATTGTCTGAACTGCACATAAGTGGCACGCAAAGCTCAATTCCAACCGTGAGGACATAGGCTCATAGTGCTGTTTCTCCCAGAAGAGCATAACTTTCTAGCTGATTGTAGGTATGAATCAGAAATATTTTTCAAGATACAGACATTGAATACAGCAATACTTCTGAAACCAGCTTGTAGTTTTTTCAGTACCTAAGGATGTGTAGATCATTGCAATAAACTAGTGTTGTTGGTGATCTCATATCTCTGACTGGTTTCTGTGAAATAGTTCAGTGCTTCAGCCAAATCATGCTTAGAAATACTTGACACTCTATTTTATACAAAAGTATACTTGGGGGATTACTTGGGGAAACACTAAAGTATTTCTTGCAGGGAAACCATTGATTTATTGTATAAGTTCTCTGCTGATTGGCACTGTACACAGAAAGTATGACATTTTAGTAGAATTGGTTTTGATCAGTAATGACCCAGTGGCTGACTGCAGCTTTCACCTGCTGAGTTCCCAGGTTTGCAGATACTGGAATTCTGCAGAAATGGTGAATTTGGTTCTGGCCAGTGGTCCGGTAACTCACAGTGAAAGAGTCTGTGATAGCTGTGTGGATGGCAGAGCCCAAAAAGCACAGATAGCACAACACAGGCAGAGAGTGCAGAGCAGAGAAACGTCAGTGCCTGCTCACCATATGGCACTGGTCCTGGAGAATTTATTAGTGGCACCCCATGGAAGTAATTCGCTCTGCTCAGCTGTTTGAACACCCCCAGAGTTTTGGACTGGGGTTATGAAGTAGAAAGTCTGTCTGGCTCTGCACTTGGCCAGTCCAGATTGCCAGTGTTACTGGTTGGAATTCTGCACTGCCTGAGAGCAGCTTTGTTGCTTTCTCATCTAGGCTGTTCCAGACCAGCAGACCCTGTTGTTGCTGAGGCTGCTTGTAGCCAGCTGCTGTAGCCAGATGCATCTGCATCCAGTGTGTGGTTAATGTGCAGCCTGGGTGATGCTGTTAATTCTGCTTTTCAGCAACATGCCTGCAGACCTGGTTTTCCTCACTAGAGTAGATTTCATTTCTTTTCACAGTCAAGAGCTATTGCAAAGTGGAAGTATGATGAAGTATTCTAATTTTACCAGAATGTAAACTACACCAAGTCAAGTCAGGGAAGACATACAGCTGTCTTGTACAGCTGTCTTGTATAGTTCATCTTGCAATAATATCAAAAGTTTGCATTTTTTCATGCCTTCATGCACCGTTTAAAGAGAGAAGATATATTTTCAGGGGACCAAAGGAGGGCAGCTATGCTGGAATTCAGAATTCCTTGTAAAAATAATTACTCTCTAGAAAACTGTTGTTCAAGCTCCCACGTTTTAAGAATTAAAGGAGGGGTTCAGAAAGGCAATGATGGTTTTCCTGGGGATTCCTGTCCACAAAAAGAGGGATGTCTGAAAATATACTATACTGGTGTTATTTGAAAAAGCACTTGTTCCCTTCCTGGATGTTCCCTCCATTTCTACTGATAGAGAAAGATCTATTTCCTCAAGCAGTGAATACATTTTGTTACTTTTTGATTCTTCTTTATTTTGGAGATACTGCCTTTTTCCTTCTTTGAACAAACAGTTGGCTAAAGAACAGCATATCCATTCCGAAAATTATTCAGTCTTCAATATCCTGAGTAATGGAGAGGTTGAGTGCAGCAACTCCTTGGAAGATGACTATGATACAGAGATTCCTGGACAGGCACTTATCTACCGCCCTGCTCGTCAGCATATTTATTCTATCTTGTTGGAATCTGGAAAAGGTAAGGATTAAACTATTTACACCATTATTCAAGTACACTTTCAATTTTGAAATATGAAATCCTGAATTCATTGCTTCAGTGGCTACATCAGCATTTAGGATAAAAACTCTGAGCAGCTGAAATGTACTTCTTATGGAAGTAAGAGAAAATGTGAAATTGTGGGGCTTTTTCTACATGCGGTTCCATTTCAGTGCTTTTAACATGATTTTTAAAAATTGGAGGTTTTTTTCCTTGCTAAATGGGAAGTTGTGAAAGTTGTTAATGATAAAAAGATTGAGCAAAACAATGATCTTCAGGAGATTTTCGGAAGTTTGAGAGTATATGAAACCTAATGTTGCTTGGATAAGTGTGGCTCTGGATGAATTATTGAGTGGTAATACACTTTTACAGAACAATAATGCACTGTTAAAGTTTTACCTTCTGTTGATTCTAAGTCTGCAATTTTCAGAACAGTCAAATATAGTTACTGTAGTAATACAAATGCAAGTACTCCTGCCAGCGATTATTAGTTCTTTCATCCAAGTGCAGGAAAATACAATTTCCTTATCCAGTGGAATAAACACAATCGGTAGCAGGTATTTATATCTGTGCTTGCATTCATCTCCTTGAAGACAGAGAGTTCTTTATTCACATCCTTGGACCAATTTCATGTTCTTTAGACTTTCATTAGTTAAGTGTTATCTTTACAGTGTCTTTCAGCCAGTGTGTTGAAAATTAAAAGTGGACTGAACTTTTATTCTTTTGAATGTGTTGATTTCTCCGTGGTAATCGCTTTACATTTTATTGATGAAAGTGCACCGCCATCAAACCTAATATTCAAACTATTTGCTTAGAAAGGCACAAAAAGGTAATTAAGTACATGACTTCCTCCAGCAGCCAGAGGTTTAAGTTGTGCCATAATGGGAAAAACTGAATCAGAGTTTACATAGCAATTTGGAGAGAATAACAAAAATCTCAGCAGTAATCATGCACATCTGTCATTCTTCATTTTTTGGTGTACTGCCTCTAAATTTTGTATATAATTATAACTTGGTTGGGTTTTACTTATTCATCTAAGCAGCAGGATATTCACTGATGTTTCTGAAAACACCCAGACCAAAATTCCTAATTAATGATTGTTGCTGCAAGATGGCTGGGTAATAGGCACCTTTGCATTTGTTACAGTGTTTTTAGTACTCAAAGAAGATTAGAATTGAAATACAGAAACATTTATTTAGAGTCATATTGAAAATGAAATTTTAATGGGAAAGTCGTGTTCTTTTAAGAAAGCGATTAGAATAAAACCACAGATAGCATGTGTTATTTATTCTCAGTTCAGGCTTCCAATTCCAGAGATAATTTTCTAAAGTAAATCATAGTATACCCTCAATCCTTAACCCTTCCAGAAAGGTAGGTAGATTGTGTCTGCATGGGTGCCTCTATTAAATCTGCATTTTCAGTGCATGCATCTACCTCTTAACTGCTTTAACCATGTCACTTCCTAGTAGTCAATGGCTTGGTTTTTTTATTCCAGTGGATAGTTGCTTCTAAATCAAGAGCGTAGATCATTAGTCACAGTCTGTATTGGAATGCATAAGTATGTGTAAGTGTTATTTTTTTATGGATTCACTGCTAGACCTACAAGGGAGTTTTTTTCTTTACAAAGTTAGTAGAATCCTTTGCCAATTTCCCTTGGATGAGGTCAAGTTGACTGGGTTTTGTAATTTGATAGGGATAGGATGGGATGAAGTAGTATACTCCATATGTAGGTGGTAGCATAATATGTAATCACTTCGGATTAGCATTAGAAAGAGCTTACTGGAACAAGACAACCAATTAAATTAGTCCATGTGGAGTCTGCTACCATTATACAGCTGCTGATGTAGCACATTTGAAGCTAACTCGACTAGCTCTACACAGTCTTCCAGTTTGCTGTGGTGATGTATGTGCTAGTGATCCTCTTTTTTACTCCTTTATATAATCAATTAAAGTATGGTGGAAACTGACTTCTTTGCAGTTTGCAGGTCTGCTTATTTATTGTTAATTGGCAAAGCAGCCAGCATTTACTAAAAGCAGTGGTTACAGTTTCAGTAAGAACGGGTTAAAGCTAATGTAAACTGTTGCCCTGTTCTGAAACAAGAAACTTAGTTTTGAATGTCTAGGTTGAGATTTCCAAGGGTGCCTAAGAGACCCACAAATCCACAAGAGCAGGGTGTCATATCCTTTGAAACCGTTGGCCCATACCGTGCCACTTTGCCTGAAGCCATAGTGGGATGTTTCTTTTTGCTATCAATGCCACTTTAAATAATTCTCTTGCACAGCCACTCATTTCAGTCCCTGTGCATTGTCTCAGTTGTGCTGGTGCAGCTGTTTGTGCAGCTGTGTGGTGGCCTAGTTTGAGAAACTGAAAATAGCTTCTGTCTCTCTTCCCTGCCTTTCTTGGAGCCAGGTAACCTGGTTCTGTTTCTCTATCTGGCTCTGTGTAGCCACAAACAGCTGTGGTGAAACACCCCAAGGGAATGGCAGGGAGTGGGAATGCACAAATCAGTGCCTGCCTGTAAAAGATAGCAGTGCAGCTGAAAGACTTGCTTGTATAACATTGCCTTTGGTGTAGTTTAGTGTGTGGAAAGCATGCGTGGACCTTTACTCATGGCAATATTGGAGAATCACAGCCTTATTTTTGACCCTACAGAAATAAATAGGGGGCTGGTGGTGATTCTGATAACATGGCATTTGTTGCCTCTGTACTTCAAAAGTACATTTAGAATTAATTGAGCTATTTCTGATCATTATGTGATATATTGCATCCAGCGATACAAATTGTTCACACTTTAGCATCTTTCTGAGAAAAAGTACTTTTGGAAAAATTCAAGCAGGAGGGGAAAATAACAGTAAATAATACACCCTGATAGGCCAGCCAAGCTCTTTCTTATGTGCGCAAAGAGTTCAGAACAAAGCCAGCAGGTTTTGGCAGTGGTGCAGTCCGTGGAAATACCTGCACCTGCATGGCCACTGCCAATTAGGAGGTTATGTAATGTAGCCCGAGCCTGTGGCCAGCTCCTCGAAGTCCTGGCATCACTCCCAGTTCTAACATTAGCAGGCCAGACTGATCCTCGCTTTGACAGTGTCAAAAACAGTCCATTAGCAGAGTTTTTGCCATTTATCATCAGTGACCGCTCAGGAGAGCTGGCATTGTTGCAGGTGTAGAGGAACACACATAAAAACATTTTCCAACTGTCTTGTGATTTGCACATAGTTGAAGCTGTCCTTAGGCTGCCTAAGCAGTACTTTCACCGGTCATTCAGAATCTGTAACAGGAACTGCTATTTTTTTTCACTTCATTAGTGATATTCTTTATATGCATTGTGGGGGAAAAAGTTTGAAAAATTAGTGGGTTTTTTTCCCCAAGACATTTCCACGCAGAGAGGGTTGACATTTAGTAATCATATTTCCATTTCATTCTTGGTATGTTACTGTGCTGTCAGTTGGCAGGACCTTGCTTTCAGCTGTATTTATTTGGCTGGTTATGTGAACAGTAATATACTTTTGTTGCTAAAGTATACAGGACTACAGTAGTGAAAAACACTTAGCTGATGTGGTGCTATGTCCTGTACCTACATTCACAAACATTGAAAGAATGAAACTGTAGACTTCCTATTGACTTCTCTCTTTACTGTGCATGAGTTTAATGGTTGATGTAAAAAATAATCTCTCATTGGTATTTAGAATCCAGACACATTTAGCTAAGTTTCTCTGTGGGTTGTGGAACTCACAAAGAGCAATGCTCCCCACCAGCTTCCCCCCAGAAAAGCCTTTCTATTTCCGTGCTTCTTTCTACCATCTTAACTTCTCCTCATGTCCTTAATAACTCTCTCCTGCGACATGCAGTGTTCCTAAACATGTTCCCTATTGTCCCCTGCCCTTCACAAATCCCATATACCATTTTTCTCAGCCCTAGCTCTTCTACAGCTATTTGTGTATTGATTTGCCATTCAGTGTGTTTGGATACAACAGGTAAGTTGACTTTCCTGCCTTTCATTCAGTTGGTGCCTTAATAGGATCCCTCTGTCAGCTGAGTCTCCAGTTTCACAAAATGTTTAGGACTTTAATCCATTTGAAATCACTTCTCCTTTGTCAGATTTAGTTGAAACAGAGCAGTGCATCCATGAATTAATTATAAGACAGATGTCCTAATTGTATTATGTTTGCCTCCTTAAGAAACCAGGCTAAAATTTAGGAGTCTGAGTGAGCTGAATAAATTGAATAAAGCAGAGTAATCAACACACTAAATCTTAAAACCAAATGCTAAAATATAAGAAGGTTTCTGAAAGTGACTTTGGGTTATTTATGTGGAGGGTTTTGTTCACGAAATAGCATTATCACAGACAATGATTTATAATCAGCACGTGAGATTATTCAGCTACTGGAATGTACAGCTTAAGGCTTTTTTTCCCCCTAGTGTAGACATTTTTAGTTTTATTTTTAATGTCATCAGTTTTTGGACAGTGAAGCATGGCAAGCCAGGTGTAGTACTGTCCCTCATAGTCCATGTGTTGGTTCTTCAGTCCCTCACCTTTACTGGGAGTTTGTGCTGCAGGTCTATGGAGATGAAAGGAAGGAAGGAAGGAAGGAAG
>VXAC01002491.1:1148448-1252730 GCA_013399225.1 Rhipidura dahli | reverse complement strand
AAGGAAGGAAGGAAGGAAGAAGCAGGGTTGTAAAACAGATTTTGTCGTGTTCTTTTCCCCTTCTCTTACTCCTGACACTAGAAATACATCTGACGAATTTCTGCCCTTGCACTGTAGCACACTACTTGTTCATTCATGCCAGCTGTTATCTCCAGCACTGAGCTATGAGTGAGATCAGTGTGGCAAAACCTTTTTGGATGGAGAAGGAAAGGACAGTGTTGGAAAGATTTGTTTGATTTGTTTTAATTTAAGGGAAGTTGTTGATTAGGGTTCACAACATGGTATCAGAAATACTTGTGCAGTAAATTTCAGGGAGGTTGGAATTGGTGATAAAAGGCAGGAATTTTTGAGAATAATGGCTTCGGTACTGGTTGAGAGCTTGAAGAAATTAGCGATGCCATTCTGTGAATCTGGAAAGGGTCAAGGGAAGGAAAAAAGAAAATATTTGAAAACAGTACTCCAAGTGCCCAGGACTAGCTAAACCTCTTTAATTCGTACAGAGAGTGGAAATTTAGGGCACTATGACATGGCTACCATAAGCAAAAATCTGGACAGAATGCAAAACAGTATTGATAGTAACACTGATCTTATGTTTGTTTGGGTTTTTTTAATGAAGACTTGCATTGGAAGGTTTTTGAGCTGTCTATTGTAAATTGGAGAGTCTGCATTTCAAAAATTCTTAAATGCTTGATTTTTTTGGGAGGGTTGGTTTGTTTGTTTTTTTCCAAGCATCAAGTAGTTAAATGCACAATTCCTGTAGTGAAATTTTTAATTTAGGGGCATCTTTAGGGTGGGCTGAGCAGGGTTGAGGTTAGGGATTAGGAAAGCCACTTGAACTATTATGTATAAACAATTCCTTTATGCTAGATCAAAGGTCTGGAACAATGGGCTGTAAAAGCTCTGCATCTGATGGTGGGATGACTCCATTGCTGTCAGCTTTCAAACAGCCATCAGGGCCTCCCTATAAAGATTTTGGCTCAAACCCTGAGATAGGAAATGTTAGGGCAAGTTGGGAGGTGAATCATATTAAGCACTGCCTGGATATATGGCAGTGTGACAGTGCTGAGAGACTGAGGTAGGTCATGCAGGTACCTAAGCTATGCCATATGCCTCCAGAGCTTCCTGAGCTGCCTTGGAGTGGGAAGGTCTAAGCTTGTTTGAGGATGTTTTCCACAGACTCTTGTATTTACATTTTTGGTTGCAGTTCCCCACTCCAAACTCATGTTTATAATAAGCACATAATTGAAACTCTCTTTATTTGTTCTGATGATTTGTCATAAAGATACTAAAACTATTTTTTCTTGGTTTGTTTCTAAAGCTGAGCAAACAAGTCATCATGAAGTGCCTTCTATTATTTTAGAATCCTGATCACAGCTGATTCCAGCTGTTACACCAGTGTTGATATTTGCCTTTGACTTACGGATCCAATTCTATCTTTTTTAGGTGGAGCCTACCCTTTGGTAAAAGAGTGGTTTGTGTATTTTGGAAATCCTCTCAAGCAGCCAGAGCTGATACAACCTGTACGGCCTTCTGTTACAGGTAGAATAAAAATGTGTTTAAATCTAAACTGAAAGAATGACTTCACTAAAATGAGGTTAAGCAATCCATCATATGTTTGATACGGAATTCAGGATGAATGTGGAGAACAAGGAGCTAAAGTACTGCATGCTTGTAATTGCTTTTAATTACCCTTTGTAATTATAATAGGATTCATCTTTGAGATGCATGTTATTGCTGTGTCTTGTTAAACCCAGTGCTAATTCAAACATCAGTTCTAAAACGCAAACAAATTCTTAGAGGTTCTAAATACTGCCAGGATAACTGGTGTGTAGGGCCATATTAAAACTCATCCATTAAGCTGTTTGACAGAGTATGTTAATGAGAGTAGTGGAGAATGTAAAACAAGAGTAATTTTTAGATCAACTCTGACAACCCAGAAAGAGATTCCAGCTTTCAATAAAGAAAAATAATTAGGCTGTTTCTGTGAAGCTGTTTCTGCTCTCTTAAGACTTAAGTATTTTGAGTGATTTTGTCTTCTCTTTGGTAAAAAACACATTAATGAGCACTCTTTAGTGAAATTAGAGTTATGAGAAATGTGTTACATTTATGAGGAAGTATCATATATTTCAGTGAAAAGATTGAGCATTGTAGATATATAATTGTGTATATGTATAATTGTGTATATATATATATATATATATGCACAATTGTATCATGCAGTGTAAGTTTAGGATGGGAAGTAAACAATGATGTCAAGGGGAAAATTGTTCTAGGTGTTCATTTGCCCATGCTGTTGTAGTCATCCCTGTTCTCACTGATCTCTCTCTGTGAAAGTCATGTGCTATCAAATGGATCAGCAGCTCAGAGGTTTTCCTAGTCTTTCACATGAAATATATTTGCTCCATTGATATACAATACCAATGATATCTTGTTATGAAAAGTTACTGTCTACTCAACTTTTGGAGAGTAATTACCAGTGGATCTTCCCTCAGCATCCAGAGCCTTCTGTAGCAGTCCTTATTCTGATCTGGTCTAAATCCAAATTCAGAAGCTGAAATGCAGGAACTTTTTTTATAAATTTATTGTAAATTTTCTTTTTAGGTATCCAAAGATTGCACATTTGTCTTCAAATTTGAAACTCATATATTTAATGAGGGTCTTTGAATTCAAAGATGAAGGAAAACCAGTTGCTTTTTAGATATCAGCCTTTTTAAAATCCTTTTAAAGGATTGTTTGGAAAGAAATAGATTATATAGGCAAAATACAAATGAATTTTCATTTGATACACAGTAATTTCACTGTCCAGTACCCCTGACACAATATTAGGGGAGTGATTATCTAAGTGACTTTATGATAACATGAAATTGCTGTGAAATTTTCCAAATGGAATGTGAATATGCAGAGTAAATATTGATCAGTCTGTCCTGTGCAACTGTTTTGTTTCAGCATACAGTGGTGTGGGAACATGTTGCAAAACAAGGAAACAAAACTCAACAAAGTATAAACTGTACCTATGTAGTTACATTTCAAATTGTCTGGCAAATATACTGTATTTATTGTTGTGAAATTGTCCATCTCAGATAATATACTTTCTTCCTCCTTTGCTGGAGAGGAATCTACTTAATCTCATGCAGTCTGTGGTTCTATAGCTCTGCAAATATGCAACACATAGAACCCACCTTGATGTTGACAGTAAACAGGATTTTAAGTGTGTTTGTTTGTAGCAACCAAGTAAGTGGAGTTCATAAAAACAGAATCTTCTCAGATACAATCTTTACTAACTCAGTAATGAAAGGCTGTTCAAGCAGACTATTAAAAATTGGGAGGAGGACTTCTAGTGTTTATTTTTAGTGCTCTGTTGTCATTCCTTCAGCAGACAAATATTTTTCTAAAATTTTTGCAGTCCATATTTGTATGCCTTACATTCGCTCATGCATCTTTGATTTTCCACAGCATGACTTTCTAATTCACCAAATAAGGTTCTCAACAGCACATCACATTTTTCAGACAGGGATCATATTTAGAGCTAAATTTAAAGTTGTTTTAGTAAGTTAAGAGTTCGAGGTTGTCAATCAAGATCAGGTTGCTTTAAAAGACAAAAAAAGTTTTACGAAAAACGTATTTGAAACATCAAAAGTGCATTTAATTTGGGAAGACTCTTTATCTTTTTTTGAAAAAAACTGATAACCTGATCATCAAAGCTACTTTAGATCTGTACTGATAATATATGGAAAATCCTGACTCTTTCCAATTTGATTTAGATTAAAAAGCCTAAAGAAGCTATGAACTTTGAACTGTAGTGTCCATAATGGTAAATATTTTAGATTTTGCATTCTTCTTTAAAAAATAAGTAGAATTCCTGCTAACTTTCTGTGTGTGTATAAAACAGCAGAAGTGCTTTGCACCTGGAAAGGTTGCAGGTGATAGACTGAATGTTAGCTTTTTTTTAGAAATGAAATATTGAATACTAAAGGCAGGATGACGAGAGGATAACTTAAAACATATTTAAAATATAGTATGTATTAGGTATATATATTTTTTTTTTGAGAGACAGTCTTCTGAATTAGCATCTGTGCTTGCTTGCATTGTCTGTGTCTCTTCCTTCTGGAATGGTTCTTTTCAATTGAATGAATATGATCATGATTTACACACATTGACAGATCAGCACTTACATTGATAAAAAGTGTCACTGGCAAATCAATTTTGTTAGGAGATCCATGGTCCAGGAAAATACTGTTTAACATCTATATCTTGTGAACATAGCAGATTTAGTTGATATGCATGCAGTTTATATGGAACAGAAAAAGTTCTAAAGTGTTTGCTGGAATTGTATAGATTATTCTGTTTATTTTATTTCTGAAAATGAGTACGATATTGTAGCTTCACACCACAGAGTTTGGATGTACTTTCAGTATTCTAATCATTGCATGTTCCATGAATATGCCATGAATATGTTGAAATTCAAAATGCTGTCTCTGTCTTTAATGGTCAGATTTAATTGGCATTTGAGGTTATTTGCCACAGTTGTTGAGAAGTTACTGTTGAGTGTTCCTAGCAAGTTCGTTTTTGTAAACTTATTTTTATTGTTTGGTGTTTACATGAGCATGCAAAAATGAAGACGTGTTAAAGTTCTATTACTGGTGTTAGAAAATAAAATTTCAATAGTCATTACCTCAAATATAAATGAACAGTAATTATTATACATTTATATCTGTAGAACAGTAATGATGAGTTTAAAGTTGGTACAAATGTGAGGATCACCTTTGTTTAAGTTTTGAGTTAAATGATATCATAGAATTAATGCATTCCACAACTTTTGCATGTATTACATGTCCATAAATCGATTATTGAAATTCAAACAGATGTAATGTTTATGCAGTCCCTTGAAGTGCTTTTGTTTCTCATGCTGCTTTCTGTATGACAATGGCATTAAATGTGTGAGTATAAAGGAAAAAGGTAAAAAGCGATTTGGTCCATACTTTTTCTTTTAACTTGTGGGTTGTCTGTTTTTGTGTTTAGGCAAGTAGTATCTCACCTCCATGGAGGTTTTGTTAAAGCTCCTCTTATTGAGGTTCCTGAGGACTGCAGTTCACATAGTGCTGAATATGGTTTTCACACAGTTTTGTGCATGTTGAGAATAATTATGATGGCATATGTTTGAGTAATTTGTGGGAAATTCTGGTTCCTACAACCCCAACAGATAATTTTATCATTACTAATCTTTATAGTAAAGATGTTTCAAATAGACACATGTAAGCATATTTTGGTGTGTTTTCCTTTTGATAGTCAGTTTTGGTTGTTTTTTAGGTTAATTTAATAAATATATAGACATATTCAGAAAGTAAAATATTTCTCCTGCCTACCCAAATAAATTTCTATTTCAGAAATATTTTCTAATTACTGTAAAATATGTAATGAGGATTCACCTAAAGCAGAGAACAGTTTGAGGGTCTACTGTAGATGAATCTCAGATCTGCTGTGGACTGCATGTATGGTGGGAGAGTCATTAAACTTCAGGATACTTGTTTCCTTGTATTACTTATCTTTCATTTGATATAATAGATTAGTCTTGGGTATTACATGAAATTTAATTACTTGAAGAAGAGATCCTTTCAGAAAAAAGGTGCCTTTCGTTGGTGTGTTCCAAAAGGAGACACCATCAAGTTTCCTTTCCCAGAGTAAATACCTCATAATTTTTCAGTACCTCTTTTTCCCAGGCACAAGTAGATGTTTCTGAAAGTGTAAGAAACTGTTTGTGGAAGAGATGTCTTGAATTTTTTGTTGAGCTCTCTCGATACAGATCTATAATCTTGAATATTGATGCAGGTACTGGTTTAACTCTGGATAAAAAAGGATTTCTATTAATAGGTACTCCCCGGGATGCAAAAGAGAACTTTCCTTTTAACAGATTCTTGGTGTATCTCTTCGTATGCAGAAACCACCAAAACTATTTGCGTTTACCCGTGTACAGATTGTCTCACACATCAGTGTTGCTTACCCTTGGTAGGAAAAGTTGGCTCTGTTTTGGTTTCATACATGTTATATTTGATTTTCTTCATGGGAGTCAGTCTCTGCTGTTCTTTTTTTTCTTAAGGCAGCAATTAACCTTTATCAAAACCAGTAATGTGAGTCTTACTGTGCTGTCTGTACTACCCCAATCACTGCCACTATTTGTGTTATCTCTTACCTGCATTTCTACCTCCAACCCAGCAACGGGCATTTTTTCTTAATAATACATTTCCCTTAGAAATAAGGTTAGAAACTTATGGATTGTATGACCTTAGTTCTTTGTATGGTTAAAACTTTTGACGGGAGAGTTAGTCTTAAAAATAGTAAAGGAAACGTCCATCAGGGAGATAAAGAAAGAAAATACTAACTTTTCTTCTAGTTTCCCCCTCTCCAAAGAATTAGTACCATTTGGTTAATGGGCTTTCCTGGCTAAATAAACATCATCTACGTAGATTTCAGCACCTTGTCACTTTAACCATTTATTATCACCAAGTGTTCCTAACTAGTCTGCAGCTGCTGCATGTCACATGAAAAAGGAAAAGGTGTTACCAAATGTAGCTTAATTAGTCTGCATTTAAAATTCACACCTCATTTTATTTAACTACAGAAGCAGCCATGCTTTATGGTACGATTCTGTCTTTTATTGAGATTCTCAGGCATAACCAGTTAGCTGTTCTGTTATTTCACGTGCATTAGTGTTTATTTTGATAGCAGATTAAATGTAATTTAAATGAGGAGCAAATTTTGCATTAGCCCACAAGTGTCACAAGCTGGGAGATGGCAGCATGGGGTAAATATTAAGGATTTAGAGACAAGCATGAATGAGACTAAAGAAAGTCTGGAAAGATACATTATTCATAACTGATGACAGCTCTTTTGTGTGTGTTTGCAGCAGTGTTTCATACAGTAGCCTAGGACGTGAGCACTTGCAGATCCCCTTGGTTTTGGTACCCAGGCAGGAGGTGCCCACACAGTGCCTCATGGAGGGTGCTGATTCCCACCAAGCGGCACAGGTGACCCTGTGCTCATTGCAGCAGGTGACCATGGGGGACACGGGATGAGGATCCTTCGGGCACCCCTGATGTGTTCAGTCTGGGAGAGAGAGAAGAAGCTGATCTGGTCCTTCTCTGCTGAATCACTATTTTCTGATGAAGTGAGCCTCTTAATGCTGTGGGCCCCCAAGGGAAAGAACACACTTGTAGGCAAACTTTGCCCTTGCATAGGTTAAATGCCTGCTGTCTCGAGGTTGTCTGTGTTATTGTAAGAACTGAGTTCAGTCCACTCTGCTTAAACATGACTGTATTCAATAAATTTTATTTAAATTACAGGACATTTTTCTTTTCTTTTTTTTTTTTTCAAATGCAAGTTTTGTCAAATACATTTTATTTTTGACTCTGTGGTCCTTGCAAGTGCCAAGAGCAGATCAGTCATTTCCTTTCAGGTTGTAATGAGGTCGACATGTTTTATCTTGTTGCTGCCAAAATAAAATAATGGATTTCTTTTGTAGGTGGAACACCTAATTTGAAAACACTGTGGCTTGCCAAAGGGCCTGACGTGGAAAAGCAGCGGTATAGTACGTTTCTGGCATGCTTTTACCTTCAAGATGAGATGGAAGAGCTCCAAGCTCTGGAAGCACCTGTTGCAGGATTCTGCTGCTTGCTGGCCTATCTGATGATGCAGGTAAGAGAGACACTTTTCCTCAGCTGTCAGCCCTGATAGATAGGAAGGACAAATAAACTGGTTTTTGCTAGCCTGTGCTGGGCATTTCTCTTAATCCTTACTGTAGGCATACCTGATCAAATATAATAGTACTGCATTACAGTATTTTTAATTACTCCACTTAACGTGCACCATCCTGTTCAAGAAATACTTGGGGTTTTTAGTAGCTAATCATAACTCTCACATGCCCATGACAGAGCCCCTTGGGCAGTCTAGTAGAGAGTGTATAAACTGAGGGATTTCCCCTGCTCCTTGGGACCTGTTTGTAAATTAAAGTTGTTCCTTTTTTGTTTCCTTCGTGTCATCAAAATGAGACATTCCCTCAGGTGACTGTGCAGGCTGTGCAAACAGACAATATAAATATGTAGTCAGCTTTCACTAATTTTTCACAGCGTCTTGTCAGTCTACTAATGTTCAAGCCAGAATTGAGGATATGGCTCTTCTCATTAAATTCTGAGTAACAGGGGATCATTAGGTAGCATTTCTGTTATAATTCCAAATACTTGGCAGCCTGCAGACTACCTTAGTTGTAATAAAAAGGGACACAAGATTAAATACAATATTGCTTCATTATTTACTTTTCTCTTAGGTATTTAATACACTGTCTGTACTTGCCACATTTCAAATGGTGATCTCACAAGCAGATTTTCCTCTCTGAGGATGAGCAAATTATACATTTATCTAATCTGATAAGCTCATCTTGACTTGTACTTAAACTGAACTGCATTTTGTCTTTTGTTTTGCTTTTTAAGATTTCACTTTCCTCAATAACAGATCTGTACTGGTGTGTGATACATGAAAACAAGATCTCCCTGACTTTTCCTTTCATTTCCCTTCATGTGTTTATTCAAACTTAGATGGCATATCGAGGAAGTACATGTGGGAACTACACAAATGATCCATATAGGTCTTTTTTTTTTCTTTAATTTTTGTATAACAGAATACAAATTGAAAATTTTTTTAAGATAATACTTAGTAAACATCATTTCATGCCTTGCAGTTTCAAGTCAGCAAGATATTTATCATATGCCTACCTTTTAACATACTTGAAGTGTTTTTCCTATTTGGATATGAAAATGCATTTTCATCTATCACTATTTCACTTATTTATTTAGTTATTTTGTGTACCCTTTCATAGCATGATTACTACATCATTTGAGAAGGGTTTCTTTAGTGGGATTAAGAAGAGGAGCTACAGGATGGACCACCTACAGAAATGTGGATTTACTGAACCTTGATCACAGGATATTAATAAAATAGAAAAAAAAAAAAGCTTGTCAGGAAAATGGTTTTCAGAACTTACTATCCAATGGCTATATAAACAGAGATGAAGCCACATTTAGAGCTCTTGCTTTCAGCAGGAATAACAGCAGAGAGATCATGCAAAGGGCTCAGTTTGATGGAAGGTTTTTCATGGCAGTGCCAGTTTCTCAGGAGCTGCCCCATTTTCCTGATTCTCTTCTGCCCTCTGAGTTGCACTGATACCATCTACCCCTTGAACCAGACTAGGGAATCGATTTGGAGTAAAATGTTTTTTTATTGCTGAGTTATTTTAAACTTTGGTTGCTTCTCTGATATTGTCTGTTTGTTCTCTTGGGATGTTTGAGGGGAAAACATGAGGCCAGGAGTGTCAGTAGCCATGCTTTGAGCTGGCCATATTGCCTCCATTTGTTTTATAGCTGAGAAAACAAAGCTTGTCTAACTGTGACCTGACTCTTGTCTTTACACTTCAGTCTTAAATTTTTATTAGAGAAGGAAGGTAGAACTGTTTCCTCAGAAATTATTTAAGTTGAGAAAATTGTAGCCGGCCTCAAGTCTTCCTTCAGCTCGTGTGAGGGAGAATAAACTTTTTTAAAATTTCATTACCTATCATTTAATCTAAGCTAAAAATAAGGGTTTTGCAGGAACCTGCATACTGACCAACCCATCTGCCTTCCTCAGAATGTATGTGCAAATATTTAATGAAAATTTCAGATGCATTTTTTTTAAGTAAGAAACAAAAATTCCAATAAACATTAACTATGTAAAAAAAAGTGTTAATATGAAAAATGTTTTTTAATGCTACCTTTCAAATATTCTCCAAATTAAGAACAAAAATAGTGAAAAAAATTACGAAATATTAGGTCTGTCTTTTAAGTTGGGAAAGGAGAGAATGAGTTCAAATCAAACTGTGAAGCCTCCAGACAAAGGGGAAACTTTCTCTTTCAATCTCTAACAGTTTTGGAATAAGTCTGCCAGTGGAATTGTGGTAAGTCACCAAGTTTGGTTACTGAATAAAATATTTCTCTAAAGAAATATTTCATTCATAAGCATTTTTGGCTGATCTGCTCTGTTAGAGGCATTTTCTTGCTGTTGTACTTGCAATCAATCTTTGATTTCCTTTTCTAAGGAAAAAATTGTGCAAGTATTAAGAATTGTTTTGTAGATAAAAGTCACTTTTTCTGTTATTTCAGTGTATACAATGTGAAGGTTTAGTAAACCTCTCTTGTTGCCATCTACACAAAGGTGACACCTGACTTGAATTACAGGGTAAAGTAGGGCCATTATCAGATCTTAGCAGACAGGTGGAGTTAATGAATACCAAGGAACATTTTCAAAGCTTAAAATGTTTCTAATATCACATTCTTGTGCTTTATGCAAGATTTAACAGCATCATAGAGGGGAAAGTATTTTACAGTGGGACAAGCAGTAGGGCCTGATTAAAAAATAATTCTGAATAGTTGTCAAATGATTTTTGTCCTGATGAGGAAAGAATGGGTCCCTCCTTCTAATCCAAAAAAATTAATTACATAATTATAGATGGCCTCATAGTGGTTTTTTTCCCCTGTTGATTTACATCAATACTTTTTAAAAAATTTTTCTCTGCATTTTATCTGTCACTAAATAGAAACTCTTACTGGATTGAAATGGAATATACCAATAGTCCCTCACAATCAAGCTGTTAAAAGAAAGGCAGTGGAGAGTTTTAGCTTCTTAAGTGTTCTGTAAGCCCACAATGCACATTTCCACATTTTGCAAGAGAAACCTTTCCTCAAGTTCGAATGGATAAGGAATTGTAATGCTTTATGGATCTCGCTTTGGAGCTCTCTGTATATCCTCAGCAGTTGTAACAGATATGAGGTCTTGGTGCACATGTATAATCTGTAGTGTTTTGTAAGAGGAAGGAAAGGATTAGAACTCAACTGGTACTGTCATGGAATCCTCCCAGCTGGTCTCTTGGTGCTGTCCTTCTTTCAGAGGTACATGAACTGCTCATGTACCTCTGCAAAATCTCAAAGCCCTTTTTCGCAGAAGAAAAAGTGCCCATTCCCCCTTCACTGACAGAAGTACACTGTTATGTAAATTTAGAATTGTCATTTCCATTTCCCCACTTGAACATTTTAGGTTTTAGTTTTGAGTTTTCCCCGCTTCCATATGTAGCCTTAAAATCTGAAAGAAATCAAATATGTTTTGATAAATCCTGAAATTTTGGTTAAAAGAGGTAATTGAAATATTTTAGAATCTTTCTGAAATTTCTAACAGATAAATGTGTAGGCATTTTTAGAAAATCCTAATGGTCATCGTGTCTGTGGCTCATTGAGGTGGTTTTTATTCCGTGTCTTGATTATAGAGTAATTTTTTTTTAATCTTTATTTTTTTCCACTATGCTTCATGTTACAGAGAGGGAGAAATTTCCTGTTATTAAGAAACTCGAAGAGAAGTGGAGAAGGGAATAAATGAAGGGTGGGCATTTTGTTTGGTGTGTTCAAGTCCATGTATATACACTATACACAAGTGTTGGGGTGTGCACTTCATTCAAGCTGTGAAAGAAAGTATTTTGTTCCCTGTGTGTTTTCCTAGATGATGCATTCATGGTGGTCATCATTACATGAGGTCAATGTTCTAAGCTGGATGTGCTTGAGCAAGAGGATTCAATTTTCAGAAAGCTCCTCTTTGGAGCCTTCAGATAATATGTTAATTTTTCATCCATTTTAGGTCAGTAGCCTCTCTCTGGAGGACTTAAATGCATTTCTGGCACTCCTTCTCTGCCTCAAAGGGAAGTCAGCAGCTCAACTGACAGGCCTGCAGGTATGGACTGGAATAATTGTGTAGCTAAAGTACTCATGGTAACATGATGATAAATATTTTGGGGGTAAATCATTCTCCATTAATTTTTTTACAGATATAGGAGCTAGGGGTCATGGAAAATATATAGGCTTTTAATGTGCTACATTTCATGTGAGTACTTATATTCGTTAATCACACAAGAAATTTAAATGGAAGGGACATTTTCTAGTGGTTATAGTGAGCAAATTAGTCTCAGATTTCTTCCTTCCTTAGCTTCCAGACTTCCATCTGATGAAAAACTGGTAATGGTGAATCTTGTCTTACAACATTGCTTCATTTTTTTTTAATGAGAAGGATTTTGGTTTTGTACATAGTTTGTATGAAAACCACTAGATTAAATTAAATTTTAGTATTACTACTTGAGGGAGAATATAAACAATATAAACCTAACCAGAAAAAAAGTTACCTAATGTGACTCACTGCAGTGAAAACCATTTGGATTACACTGTTCTGTAACTCTTTAGAAGTTCTTTGAAATACTTTACATACACTCCATGCTAATCTGTTTTTTCCTTTCTTACCTTCTGCCTTTCCACACATGGATTGAAGATGGTTATTGCAGAAAAACCATTTAAATAGTTCTTCCTGCATATGAAATTATACAAGAGTATTTTCAGTTTCACAGCCTGAAATTGTAATCAAAGTATTAGCAGTGTACAGCACACATCCCACATGCCAATGGCTATTGAAATTGTGGGTTTATGTAAACTAAGTGGGGAAGGGTTGGAAGTGGTTAGAACCTTAACATATCTTTATTCTGTAAATCTTGCTTATATTTCTAATAAATGCCCTGTTTCTTTGAACAGTCCATGAAACAATTTTGAAAGTGCTTTTTGTTGATCTCAAGGTAACAGTCCTGTTTACTATCCATTTGTTTCTAGTGCACAAATACCAAAATAACAAAACTAGTGTGATTCCAGTTCCATTATTTGATTCCTTGTAACAGGTGAAGTCCAGGCCCCCATAAATTTTTTCAAACTCATCACAAATTTGTTTTGTAGCTGTATTAGATCTGTGTAGCAAAAGAGAAGCAATGAAATGAAGGCAATATGGAAAACAGCAGGAATGTAGGATGTATTTCTGTCAGGTACATTACTGCACATAGTGTTGCATCAACATTGTGAATACTTCATCAAGCCTGCATGGCAGTCATTCAGCAAAAGAATAAAGGAAATCAAGCCTAAGCAGGAAGTGTTGAAACAACTTGTTTATAGATGCACTTACAGGGATTGTTATGTAAGTTTCTAAAGTGCTTCAAAGTTTATTCTGCTTGAATTAGAGGTCTTTGTGTGATTCATTTGTGTCATGGCTCTTTGAAAATATAAATCTGTACCCAAACACGTAACATTAATCAATGTATGCTGCTTTTCAGCATTGTACCAATTCATTGTTGTTCACAAAATTTTGTTACTCACCCACAAGTCTTATGGCAGGTCAGCTGTGCACACAAAGCACATGGAGTGTGAAGCTGGTCCTACACTGTGTCAGATATCACTCTGTGTAATGGACAGAGTGTTGCTGGAATTGATTTCTGCGTGCCACTGGCAAGTCCTTTCCAAAGTTATGTCCTCCTACTTGTATAAGTGCTTGTATAAGCACTTCATGCACTGTCCCACAGTGCCTTCTGCTGTGCTGGAAACCAACAAAAGATTCATGTAAGGTAGCTGAAATGGTTTGTATCAGGCTGCTTTGTAGATCAGCTCCTTGTCTTATTCTATCAAAATTCACAATAGGGCCTTTGGTAATAGTTTGAGCCAGAATAAATTCTTCTGAAGGGAATAGTGAGGAAAGATTTTGGTCTCTTTCTCTTCTGAGGTTGTGAATACATAAATAAGAGTTTCAGAACTTTCCCTCATTGCCTTCAAATTAACCTCTTTTCCTGTGTTTTGATGACCTGAATTTCCCTGTGGAAAAAAGTTGCTGTTTCTCAGTTGTATGTGTATTTGTGTCTTGTCAAGCTGTATCAAGAACAGAGCAGTTAATAATGTCCTGGGAATTTTCTCTTGAAAGGGCAGGAGACTAAATAGAGTATCTTATACAAACATTCTAAGAATAATGATCAATAAAGCAAGCTCTCTGAGAATTATCATTTAAGCATCTAATTTTCAAGATCCCATCTCAGAATAGCTGTAACTGTTTTTACTCATTGCTGTGTTTGTTTAGTCATATTACAAAATTGAGTTACACTCAACAAAGTTATTGAGTTATTTTAAGTTAGTGAGTGGGGTATCAATAGGTATTTTACAGCCTAATTTTCTAGATATTTGTGTTTAAAATCAAATGATCCAAGTGCAATTGCTTACACTAGTACATAGTTATTTACGAAATGGATTTTATAGTAGGAAGTCAGGAACAGAGTTTAATCTGTTTACCACACTTTTTATTTTCCACTGAAATGTTAAAAGTGATCCCTAGAAACAACTTAATCACAGAGCTTTCAAGGAAGTTATGGTAAAATTAATCGGCATCTCCAAAATTTTATGAAGGTATTTTCTTGTTTGCCATTTTGGACTTAACATTATAGTATTATTTGAATGTAGATAAAACAGTTATTTCTTGTAATCAATTCTGTAAAGAACACTAATTTAGTAAAAAAAAATTCTCTTTTTCAGTAAAGAAGGCCATTGGCAAATATGTTCTAGCAGAAGAATACTTGACTTCCACTATGAAATATGAGGGAAAATATAAATAGAGCTTGTTCTTATGGAATGAAGAGAGCCTTTCAGCCTTCACTTTCAAATCTACTTTCTAATATGCTGTCCATATTTCATAGTTAATGAGATCCATAAACCCACAAGTCTATGAAACAGAAATGTCTATGGTTTGAATAAAGTGGGTTAAAGCCATAAAAAATATAGTTTATCTCATGCTGAAAGAAAGTGGGCTGTGGACGTGTACAGTGTAGTTACACTGTACATTAAATATTATTTTCTGAGAATAACATAATGTTTATACATGAAGATTTGATTATGTTTCAAGATCGATGGTTTCAAAATACCAAAATGTGCACACCATAGAAAAGACATTTTTCTGGTTAGATTTTTTCTAGTTTTCTTGAGCTGCCCCCCTTATATGGTAGATTAGCATTCTACTTTGCCCAAGCCTCCCATAGAGCTTATACATAAGGTCAGAATTAAATTTTGGACCCCAGGTTGTCTATTTCCCTTCTTTCTATTTTAATCTGGTGTGTGGTGTTGGCAAAAAGCCCAGAGAGCCATCAGTCTAACTTTGAGGCCATTGCAGAGAAAAAGAGGCACCAGCAGTCGTGCTTCCAGTCTTGTTTCTTAAACTGTGCTGGCCCTGGTTGTTTACAAGTGCAATTACAGGTCAGCTTTTACCAGTAATGCATGTAAAATGCTACCCAAACAGGAAAACCCATAATGACTTGTAAACACAGTTACATTTTTTTCTAAGATTGCTCTAAATATGTGACTATATGAAAAATTTGTTTTGGAAGTGTAAAGCTGTGAATCACATCTTTTCTGAAAGTTGTGACCAAAGATGAGATGGAAAAATTTGGTTGAAAAGGAAGTACAAACTGGAAATTGGTATACGAATTTTGGGCCCTGATAAATGATTTTAAAAGTGAAATGTATGTCAGAAAATGGAAATCCAAGTTAATAGCAGGAAAGTGGGTGGGCATACACATCACTGCTGGAATTTAGGGCATTAGCACACCCTTTATAGCTTTGCTTTAAAATGTCCCATTATGCCAGAATATCTGCTTAAGAGTAATTGCATCTTTTGTACCACTTGTAAAAGGAGCAGTTTGGCTGTGTCTGAGGTATAAGGCAGTCAAGCACTGAAGTGTATTCCTTCAATTTTTAAGAGCTTTTTCTTATTTAAAGTTATTACTGATATGAAGTGAGCACAATCATTTTAGATTTGAAATTACAAGGCTCAGAGAGTCTTCGTAACTTGATTGCAAATGAACTTTCACACAATATGTATTAGATATTATTAGGTATAATTGGCTTTTGGGATAATAATAATAAATACTCAACAAACTGGTTAACTACTTTGAAAGCTGGAAATAGCTTTAGCAAGAATTTTAGTTGCACAGAACTTTTGAGTATTTTTCATTGTACCATGTCATGGAAGCAAAATTACCTTGGTTTTATATCTTGGTTTACCTTGGTGTTACACCAATATTACACAAGGTATTTTTCTCTGAATATTTTCCTTAGGGATACTGAGCCACATCCATTTAAAATAGCAATATGTTTTAGAGTTGTAGGTAATAGTGCAGGTGTCTTGGTTAGGATCCCTCACATTTAAAGAAGATATTGCTACATCTATTCTGTATTTTTTTTTCCTATGCCATGCAGGCAGAAAAGCATAAATAATACCCAGATTCTGAACATTCAATAATTTCAATCTCCTGATCTATTTGGCAAGCTGTGTTTGTCAACACCATTACATGTGATATTTTTCAAACAGACCCCAAACAACCTCTGTGAGGTGTCTATTTTTCAAAATATGATTGTTGAAAAAATTCCTCCCCCCCCCAGGAAGTGTGTGTTTATTGTGTCTCTCTGACTGTTTCCTAATTAATATTTGCTTGAAGTCTTTGCTTTGGTTGGATTGAGTAAAACATGAAATGCAAGTATGAATAGGGTAAAGATCTTACTGATAAACCCTTCTTATATACAAAGGACCTGCTTCTGTGATGTACATTAGTATTAGCTAAAATGGAATTTGAGTGCATTCCCAGATGCTTTACTGAATCAGGGTTTATATTCCCTCAAAATTTGCATCTGTCAAAAGTGTTTTAAAAATTATAGGCAAGATTGTAACTGACAGATGGTGGAGAACAGGGGGGATTGAGGTGATTTGCTGATCTTGGCTTTGCTTCCCAGCCCATTTTGTCATCTGCCATCTTTAGGTTTTCTCCGTTGTCTGGGCTAAGCTGGAACTAAAGTGCAGCAGTGTGGGATGTGATTTCGAGTTGGGATTGGTTCAGTCCCTGTTCAAAATTAGAAATATTCTTCTGATATACTTAAGATAGTCTTAAATGAACCAGTCCAAATAGAACAGTTCCAGTCCACTTACATGGGTCAAGCATTAGTGCAAATACAATTATGTGTTAGGAGCTGAAGTTACTCACTGCTTACATAACTTCTCAAAGACCCATCTCTAAATCTGTGGCTGTTTTCATAAGCATCTTTTGAAGTTCTGAAGAAAGTTTTCTGAATCCACTGGCAACTGTCTCTACCTTTTTTGCTGCTGTTAGTTCAGAAGCATATTAAAAAGAAATCTTAGGCTTAACTAACCTATTCAACTTGCAGACAAGATTGGTGTTCTGCCCCACTCTCCCCATTTTCTTCATGACAAAATTTGCTGTATTTATTAGTATTATTAGAGTTTATTTCACTGAACATTTTCTGCAGCTGACATAAGCTCCAGTATCAGAATTCATATAGCTGTGTGAATTCTATTATATATCATTGGCACAAATACAAACCACAGCATAATCAGATCAAAGAATTGTCAAGTTTGGAAGAGACTTCCAAAACCATCTAGTCCAACCATCAACCAGCACCACCATATTCACCCCTAAACAACATCCCCAAGTGCCACCTTCACATGCTTTTTGAACACTTAAAGAGATGGTGACTTCACCACCTCCCTGGGAAGCTTATTCCAGTACCTAATCAGTCTTGCAGTGAAAAAAAATTCTGTTATCTGATCTGTATATCTCTACTGGTGCATCTTAAGGCCATTTTTCTCTCATCCTTTCACTTGAGATCTGGCAGAAGAGACCAAACCCACCTCACTACAGCCTCTTTTTGGGTAGTTGTAGAGATTGTGTTGCAGATCATCTCTTCTACCTTGTGAAAAAAATTCATTTGTTTAAATGGATTAAGTTTGCCCAGGGAGAAAATGTTGAGCAAGGTTTTGAGCAAGGGTCTTAAAAAGAGGATTTTTTGTCCTTTGGGGAAGATGGTCTTGCATTTGTCTGCATAATTGTGTAAGTTTGCTGTGCATTTCTGTGAGTTTCTCCCTTTACTGTCCTGTAGCTCATTATTAGCAAGGTTTCAACAACATGGAAATAGCAGCAATGTTTCAGTTATAAATTGCTTCTAGACTGTATATAGCTTAAAGACTATTTCAGGATGCTTAAGTTAAAAGACACTCTGGAATTTCAGATAACAAAATCACTGTTAATTTTTAATCCATGCCAAATAATATTGCAGGAAGTGAAACACAGTTATTAGCAGTGAGGGTAATAAAGCTCTCCCAAAATATCAAGCAAACTGACAGCTTTGAAAAAGTCAGAGATAACTTATTCCAGAGAGGGGGAAATAAATATTTCTGGTATCAACTGACATTTTCCTCCCGAGTTTGTGTTGGTCAAAGTGTACATTTGCTCCTCCCGAGTTCAATGGCTTTCACTTCCTTGCCTGTGGTGTGCAGGAAGGAGCGAGCAGCCCGCGCGGGTGCGAGGCGGTGTTTGCGAGGCGGGGCCGGGCTTGCTCGCCGCTGCCTTTCGGGGCCCGGGGCCGCGCCGGGGCCGCAGCCGGGCGGGGCCGGAGCCGCGGGGAAGCGGCGGCACCTGCCCGGCATCTGCTCGGGGCTGCCCGCACCTGCCTGCGCGCCTCTGACACGGCCGGGCAGGAATGCCGGCTGCACATCTGTCCAGGCTTTCCCTGCAGAAGCAGATGGCTCTGTGTGCGACTGCAGAGAAGCGAAATGTTTTCTGAAATGAGCCACTGGGAGGTGGATGCGTTTGTAGGCATATGGCTGCAGCGCTTTGGTGGACGTGCTGGAGGTTTCCAAATTACTGTAGTAGAAATGTTCATCTGGAAGAGTTCAGAAACAGCAAGGCCAACCAAGAGCTGATTTGTTCCCTTTCTTTTCAAATGTGTTTTTGATTGACATGGTCATTGTCCAGGGGTTAAAAGTCAAGACAGTGTCCAGCTCCTATCTGTTTCTTCTATGACTTTAGTCAAATTGTTCAGTTCTTGCTTCTAACAGTCATGCACCAGTAGCCTCAATAATAAAAGTTTTTTAGCCAAAAGTGCTGTGTAAATGTGAACTTTTAATATGTTAACATTAATTTTGATGTCATACATATATTCTCTTCCCTTTCATCTTTGTTTTGGGGTTATTTTATTTGATGTTCACTGAGAAACAGCTGAGATGGGGTTGAAGGAACTTTTTATAAAGAAATGGAGCTGTGTTAAGAGAAAAGAGATAAAAGTACATTATAATATCCCTTACCAGCATTATTTTTTAGCATCTCAAGACATCATCACTTGTTAAGACATTCTAATCGCAGTGTTACACGTGAGGAAAGAACACACAGGGACAATAAACACCAAATATGTAAAGGTAGTTGTGTATTACCTCCAAAGAAAATTAGTGATTTATGGAGAGATTTTGTTTATTGTTTAGTAATCTCATCAGCATGTCTAGTGTCACACCAGCACTGTGCACATTAGCTAAAAAGGTGTATTACATTCATCTAGGCTGCTGTATATTACCCTGATAGATTTAAAAGAAGAGACGTTCAGTTCCTTGCCAAATACAAAGCTATATAGGTATTGGTTTTAGCAAGGACAGATAATGTATACCTAAATATCTTTTCCTATTTAGCAATAGTTTTTTATATACTCTTTGTGTATAGAATACACAAAAATGTCTTGGCAGAAAATTGTTTCTATGTTAGGACTTAAGTTTTGTAAGTTCCTTAATGAGAGCTTTACTTTTAAATGTAATAAAAGCAGAGATATGCCAATACACTTTTAGAAATCCATCCCTCAACCTGCTCAGTGCTTTTAACTTTCTAGCAAAATCATGCAATTGTATGTTGTATTTGTACCCTGAGGTTTCAATACAATAGAGGAACAGTTCAGGCTAGGAGCAATGGTAAGTGGTATTTTTCAATTACAGGAGGCTAAAAGTGTAGTGGCGTTCTGCAGGAAGTTTATTTTGGCACAGCACCTTCTGCATTAAAAAAAAAAAAAATAAAAAGGTACCCTTTGTTTTAAAATGGCTGTGGATCAGTTCCTGAGGCTGAAATGTTATCAGCAAAGTGCCTGCAGAGTCCAGTGCTGGCTGAAGGGCTGCGATCCCAAAGTTTGGCTTATTACAGAGCATGCATTTTCCTTAAAACAGCATTCTTCTCTCTGTTCAATACATCTTTAAAAATGGCCAAGTTACTCTCATGTAAACTCTTTCCCTGTTTATTTTTAATTTGCTCTGACATAGTATCACTACAAGAAAATGTAGAATACTACGTGTAAGTAATCTTTTTTCTTTAAAACTTTTATTTGTAGTCAGCTCTTGAATAGCTCAGAAGACCATCTTTATGCAACAGCTGTGTGCACCCATCAAGGATTCTCTAATTTTTTAATGCAGCAACTTTCCAGCTGTGCATGGCCATTTTCCATTTCAAAAGGAATAGAGTGGTTACTCTATTGCAGCTTAGTTACAAATGAATTCCTGATCTCTTGAACATACCTGATCACAGGTTACAGTTTGTCAGTTCCCTTCACAGCTCATCTGAAATGCTGCTGCATGACTCATTTGATTTATCTTGGACCTTGGGATTGTCATGAAATAGAAGCAGAAAAGTTCTTCTTTTTTTCTTCAACATGTGGACTTAACACCTAGAAAATTCCTTAGCCAGAACTGTTTACCATGGACTGTATCACTTCAAAGGGCGAACCACAGTATCAACAATCTTACTGTGCAGCTGCTTTGCAATACAAAGAAACCCAAGGAGAAGCAAAACACAACAAAACCTATATTGCACTGGCAAGCAGTATTTGCCCTACTGGAATTCTCTACACTAAATATCTTGGTTCAATGACAGTTTTATTTGAAGAGCTTACGACATGACTAACAGTAATGATAATGTTTCTGTAAGCTGCAGACATGCTGAATTGTGCCTGATCTAATTCTGCTGAAATTCACTGATCTTTCTGTTGGTTTCAGTGGGAAATAAATCAGGCTCTTAAGAAGTATAAACTCAAACATGTTAAGAGTGGGGGTGGTCCTACATTAGGACAATTGAATCTTGAACTTCTACTTTGAATCTAGGGAGGGAGAGAAAGAAGAGTAATTTTCAAGCTTGGCTAATTAAGCCTGGAACAATTGTAGCAGTGAACTGAGCAGTTGCAGACCTAACCAGCTCTCATTTGCCCATAGAGTCTGACTATAGAAGGACATCCTGCATTAGCAAAGACAGCCAAGCACACTCTGCTGAGTAGTTCTGTTGGTGGCAGAATTTTTACTCCTAAAACTTTATTCCATGGACTAGTCCTATGATTAAACAAAGGGATAGCACTGGATTAAGGTGTGGATAAGGACTTTGGATCAGGAGTATGGTCAGGATGAGGTAGCAGCAAATAAAGACCTTCATTTTGAAGATTTTGGTAATGGAGCTAGACAGTGTAGAGTAGAATACAGAAATATATTGTGAGTGTCAGAAAGTAAAGAAGTGGAAAAAGTTTGATGTTTGAAGTCTTACAATGGAAAGTTACTGGGAGAGAAGTGACCTTTTGCATGCTTTTAAATTTTTTTCTCTGTGTCGTCTAATAACGTTTGAATGTGTTGGCCGATTTCAGCTGCGTTTGACAGAGATGTAGGAGTCTGGGAGAGCAGCACTTACTGCTGGTTGTTCTAAACAGGCAGCAGGGAAGATGGAGAAGGCACTCTAAGTTGCCCATCAGGAGGAAGCTTTAGCATGGCATCACTTTCTTAGGGCATCTGTGTGAGAGGGAGATGTTGCAACAGGCACAGGGAAGAAAATTCTAATAATTACTGAACCACTTCAGATGCCAGTGACACAGCACATTCAGGAGCTCATCAGCTCGTGGTGCAGATGTACCAGGAATCTGCTGGCAGTTTTTCACCCATCAGGGGGACAAAATTTATTAGTTGCAGGGCAGGTGGAGCTACTAATACTTTGCCTTCTCATGATTCCACAACATTTAACTACTGTTTGATTTTTAAAAAGGAAAAAAATCAGGCTACAACAATTTTCAGACTTCCAAACTAATAAAATATATTTTCCTACCAGCTAAATTCAATATTATCTATGTGATGGAAAGGTGAGGAAGTTTGAGGATAAGTATGTCACCAAAAACATGAGCAAATATTTGAGACACTAAAAATTAAAATCCAGATGAATCCATTCACTTTTATAGAAGGGACATGGCTTCTGGCTGGGCTACAGTCAGATGGTTAGCCTGATGACTATAATTCAAAATTGATGTGAACATTCTGTAGATGTTGCAGGTATTGTGGACTGTCATAAGCACTTTAGATCAGAGTTGAGCAGTTGTGGCTAAAATAAGAGAAGTAATGTTATTTCAGTCTTTCTGCAGGTGTCAATGTGCTGTCCATTGCAGAACTGAATAAATAAGCTGAGAGTACTAAAATTTTTACCTGTGAAATTCATTATCACAGAAGTGTCACTTATGCTGGGGTTTGTTGTGGATATGATTAAAAGTTCTGATAAAGGCAACTGTTTATGAAAATTAAACAAGAAATGAGATGTAATCTTTTTGGAACTGAAGGAGATTTTTTTTTCTGGTTGCAAATTGGTTAGCAGTAATACTTTTGTGTTATTATTTGTAGAGTGCTTAATGTTAAAAGCAATTTTTTTAAAGTTTATTTCAGTGTTGGTTTTGGTTTAATGTAAATAAGAGTGTTGTTCCACAAAGAGGTATCATGTTACATCAAAGTCCTGATAAAACCCAGTAAATAAACTTTCCTGAGCATATAAATACTAAACAATTGGGTTGTTTACAGCTAAATATTTACTTCAAAGTCTTAGAAGTGTTTAAAAACTGGTTTTTCTAGTTTCTGTTGCAGCCGATGCTCTCATAGGATCTCTTTCAATCCCCATTTTCCTTTGCACACGCCTTGTTTAAGCAGGAAGAGCTTAATTTAAGCCTTAATCTTTTATCAGAATAAACCTAAGTCTGTTTTCAAAATACTGGTGCTCCTCTCCCCCCCAGTTTGACAGGTCCCAGCAGCTTATTGCTTAAAGCTGACTGATGCGTAGTAAATGCACTGTTTCACCAGCCCACCTCTGTAGGTGTGTAAATTTACCAACATTGCACCAGTTTAGGTTATCTGTCTCTCAAGAGCAGAGAACAGAGCTCCAGTGTGCAGGAGCTTTAGCATCCTTTGCCAGCTCCCACTGGGAATTTGTACTAATGGCTGAAGGCAGGATGATCTGGTGTCTGTCTTTGGGCTGAGATTTTTAGGGATGCTTTTCATTGCAGAGACTTTGGCTTATGTTGTCATCAGCCAAGTGTTCATCTCTCTATATTTAGAACAGAGTGTGCCTTAGTGCTCTCAGGCAAAGCTCAGCCTTGCTGCTCTAATGGCAAGTTCCTGAGATAGGATCTACCTGCTGCCTTTATTGCTCAAGCATAAATTGCCCGTGGTTAAATATTTGATCATTTAAGATACAGGTGGCTGCTGGGGGAGTCAGTGTAAGAAGCAGCACACTGATGATATACTGGCTGAGTTCAAATGGATCTAAAAGGAACTGGTTAAACTAGACAAGTACACAGATTTTGATCACTACCACTTGAATTCCAGCAGTTTATTGCATGGGACGAATTGCATTGATTTGTAACTATTGTTACTGAATTGATTAATTTTAACTAGAAATCATCAAGTACTAACCTGTCCTTGAGTTTTATGTTTTCCCTTTTATCACAAAAAAGAGGTGTGTTCTTTTGTAGGTGGGAAGGGAAGGTGGGGAAGAGAGGAGTGAGAGAAATGCCTTACATAATTTTAAAGTTATTTCTTTTAAATTTGTATCTCAAAATGTTAGTCACAGTCATATCTTCTGTATTCAACTTCACCACAGGAAGAAGGCAACAGAATAGGAAAAAAGTAAACTTTAACCTAAGTAACAATTATTAATACAGACCTTTTCTTTTGAAAAAGAGTGTTCCCAGAATGTTGTTGAAAATCCTACTAAAGGAACCAGTGTTTGAATGAAATGTCATATTTAGTACATTGAGATACAGAGGACATGTAAAGTAGCCCAAGTAAAGAACTGTAAAATTGTCATCATATCTTTTCTCCTTGGTTTCTAGAAATTCAGACAGTGTGATTGATGACTTTGCTGGTCTGTGTGGTTCTGGCCTTCCTTTGTGTCTGCTGACATCTGGCATGTTCAGATACTCACCCTCACATTTCATCTGTCATAGAACCTGTTTATCATTTTGAAAGAATTTGATCCCTTTAAATTCCAGTCATTGAAGAGGAAAGGGTTTTTTTAGTATGCTCCTGGAAATAGTTTGTGCAGCTTTCAAAATGCATAGTATAAGGCTTACACCTATATCAAAAAATCCCTTACAAATCCACAAAGACAAGTCAGAGGACTAATAGCATTTCCTTAAAATATAAAGGTATTTTTACATTCTGATTATTTTCTAAGTGTTATTTCATTAGATGAAATTTGAACTGGAAATTTGCCTTATACAAGATCCATGTATTTTCTCTTCCTGTAAGTTAGAACTGTTCAGCAGGATATGCAGTCTCTCAGTCTAGATTTGCAAAGTGCTCCTGTGAGCAAACACCTTGCACCCTGCAAAGCCTCTTTCTGTGCCAATGTACATGCATATGGCCACAGAGATGGGCCTGAACTCAGTGATAAAAGTATATGATGGCAGCTCTTCTAGCAAAGAGATTTCTCAAACTGTTAGAAAAAAACTTCATACATAGTGTTGTGGATGCTGTAGCACTTCTCTTGCTCTTTTCAAGGGGCTTACCTGGTTCAGATCAAGCCTCTGCTGTCAGTAACCTGTGCTGCAATGATGCTAGAGGACTGGGAACCTTTGAGTTCTCAGTCTTCAGCTGATGCTGGCAAATAAGAGAACGAATCCTTTTCCCCAGTTGCTGGGAGGGTGGGGAGCTGCCATTGGTAGGCACAGCAGCAGGGGCACAGCACAGGCAGCTGGTGCAGGAGGAGCAGTTCTCATACATTCCCTGTGTCTCTCACACAAATGTCATCAGCTGGTGGTAGGAGTAGCAGCAGTGAGATCACAGGGATGTATCTCACGCGGTTCACTGGGGTCCTGAGTTTAGAGAAACAGTAAAAAAGAACAGACAATTTCCGAAAGGAAGTAATCTCTAGGGTGTAATGCCCTGCAAGACAAGACTGCTTTTCTTTTGGAATTTTCCACTTCTCATCGTGACATCTTAACATTGCAGATATCAAGCAGTTGTGAGCATTCCCATGGCAAGGCAGCTCTGTGGTTTGCCATGTGCACAGCCTCATTGTTACAGACTCACTGGGCTTTCATTTTCTTTGGTTTTCACCACCAGACATGGAAAATACAAACTACCCTTCAGTGAATGTATTTCCTGTCCTATTAAAATAAAGAAATCTCTGTTGATAGCTCTTGCCTTGGTCTTGCTCATGCTAATTTCCATTAAAACCCCAAGCCTTACCTGATATCCGTCACACACACACACACCCTCCACCCCCCCAATACTACAGTGCTTTAGGAAAGTTCTGGACTGATAACTCCCAGACAATGAAGTCTTTTACCTGTAAAGCCTGCCACCAGCAACATTACTTTATCTTTTTGATCAATATCTCAAGAGTAATTCAAAAGAGCACAGCTAAGGTTGTAAATGATGTGGATGCACTTCGTAGCAGGTCTTAAGATTCGATCAGGTGAGCAGAAACAACCTAGTAAATACAATGTAAGAATCTCTCAGCTGCAACATGGTAAGTGACTATGTGCACTCTGACAGTTTACTTTAGTATAAATACTACTGGTTCTCTTAAACCACATTCCTCTTTCAAGTACCCTTCAGCATTGTTAAACCGTTTGCAAACCTTTGCTTTACATGCCAGTGCAAGAGAGTTAGGAGAGTGCATGTAGTAACTAGTCTCAGCTGGCAAGATGGTAGCTGACATCTGGAGGCAATAACTTCCTGAAACTCAGTGGCCTGATCCCCTACTGAAAATACATTTATTTTAAAGGGAGGGTAGAAGAGAGTCTCCTTACTCAAGTATGAAGTGTCATGATCAGAAAAATATGGACCTTTCATTTTCTAAATGACTGCTCAAATTCTAGTGGGAGGTGTCCTTGCCCATGGCAGGAGGCTTAAAACTAGATGAACTTTAAGGTCCCTTTCAACCCAAACCATTCTATGATTCTGTGAAATTACATTGTGTTTTCTGTATTTGTCTGGATGTCAGTGGTTGTCTCCAGTTGTCTGCACTGGCTGAATTTCAACTACTGACTGTCATGTTGGGTCAGTGCCCTGGTGGCCAGCTTGATGCCTTTCCAGGAATCATTAGAGACAGCAGAAGTTCTTCCCAGAGGGCTCTGAACCTCCCTGCCTGGCACCTCGTTGCATGCATCTCCAGAGCTAGGTCCTCTTTTGCTTTTGCACTGTACAGAAAACAGCCCATGGAGATGGACCTCGTATCTTCAAGTCGGCTTTACGGAACCCCACTGCCCCTTGTCCGGGGTGAGGGGCAACCCCATCACAGAAGCCAGATTCACCTGGTCAAATTATGCAACAGAATTCAGCTCATTGCATAATAGTGCAAAAAAACCTAACTACTTCACCAGGCTCTGGCTCTATTCTCCAAATGATTTGTGATTTTCATTTTTGGAAGAAGCTTTGTAGCTTTTTATTGCTAGCAAAGGTTTCCTGATTTTGTTGTGTGGACCTTAGGAAGGAAAAATTCTGATTCATTTCATGGATTTTGCTACTACTTGCCATTTTTTATAAAATAAGGCACTGATGGTGTGTGTCCATATCTTTAAGTCTTTTGGAGATCTTTTAAGATGTAAGATGTAGTAATAATGGCCAACCCTTTCCATTGCATTTCAGACAAACAGCTCACAGCTCTCCAGGAGCTAGAGCTAAGACAATTTGAGTCACTTTTTGCCCTTTCTGTTCTGGGCTGGTTTGGATACTATTCCATTTCTGGTATAATTTGTACTGTAAGGGTACCACATCTACCATGGATTACAGTATTGATGGCCACACTGTTACGAATCTCTCCTGATCCTAACAGACTGCTTTGGTACAGACTGGAAAAGGCACTGCCCACTGAGGAGCTTTGTACTGTTTAAACAATACTTAAAATCACAGTTCCCCCCATACTGTATTCAAGGTTTTTCTATTTTGTTTTGCTCTGCCACAACAGGATGTTAAATTCACCCATGTCGTTTATTTTGGCTGTGAGTTTTAATTGTCTTTGTTGAGTTTTTCATTTCGCATTTTCTAAATGTTGTCACACAATTCCAGTATTTCTTCTGGAAGCATCCAGGTTGAAGTGAAATAATTTGACTTTCAGATTATAGTCAAAGGAAATTCTAGAGCGTATAAAATAAAAGCTTGGATACAATAAACTTTGTTCTGTCAAATCCTGTAATTTAAATGATCTCTAAACTCTGTAATATTTCCGGGGTAAGCAATTTTAATTTTCTGGAGGGTCAGAGGATCACTGTGCACATCAGTTTGTACTCCCAGTTCATGTTTTGCATACCACTAACACAACTTTTTTTCCTGACAAACTGCTGATGCCTGAAAAATACTATGGGGAATAGCCATTTATTTTGTCTTTCCATTTACATTTTGAATGTATTTGTCTTAAAAACTTGAGTGAGATGCTGTATTTGTTAAACTTCCCTTCTTTCACTCTACTGAATAAAACTAGATACAGAACCCTCAGACAAATTCTGCTGTGGAGTAGAGGGCCATCACTGTCACAGCATCGGGACAGTTTATAAATTTCTCTGCTGTCTGCACGTTTGTGTGATGGTGAGATTGCTTTCACTCCTGGTTTGTGAGACCTGCCTTTGTGTGTGTGTGTGTTTACAGCTTTCACAAGTGGACTCCAGGGCTGTGCATCTGGGAGCTGTCCTGATCCGTGGCCTTACAACTTTGCTCCTGGCCAACAGCGCCTGCGGCTCTCCGTTCAAAATGGATGATCTGATGCCCTGGGCAGTGTTTGATGGAAAACTTTTTCAACAAAAATACCAGCAGTCACACCGAGGTTGCTCTGTGGAAGAACTTTTGGAAGGCAATGTGAGTAATCACTTCCTTTTAGTTCTGTATTCTTTGTAAAAATGTACCTGTCCATTTTGTTTGTTGTTTTAATATTCCTGCATACACTGTTCTCCTTTCTTTGTATTTTTCTTCTTTTTCTTATTCCTTTTTCTTTCTCTCCACAAAAAGTAATTTTTAAAAAAGTAGAAATACTGAGCTTATGAAGGAAGCTGTAATTTTACCTTTATTTTTGTTTCCACTACTCAGAAGCTAATATAAGGAAAGTAGTTGTCAATTTCAAAAATGAAAATGCCTGTAATAGTTTACTGAGATACTAATGAGATATTTTTCCTGTAAGATTTTAAGCAACATATTAAGAACACCTTTAAAAAAAACTACTGGGTAGCCCTAATTTTTAAAATGTTTAAGAGTGATATTTTTAAAAGCATTAAGGAACCTAAATTTTAAGATGAAGGTTTGGCAGATTCAAAGGGGAACTGGAAATCAGAAGAAGATATATATATACAGGTATTTCTTTTAGAGTCTCACCAAGTACCTTCCTGTAGTTCTAAGTACTTACTTAGTTCCCAGTCCCACTTTATCTTACAAATCTGAGGATTTATAAGGTTTGCATGCTATGTTACAGAAAGACCAGGATGGTTTCAAACACATCTGGGCAGGGAGGTACCAGAGTCCCACTGAGCACAGTGCACTGGAGTGGCACCACATCCAGGCTCAGAGGCAGGGTCTGCTAGACTGGCTGCAAGGCTGTACTGATGCACTGGTGAAGCCTCAAACCAGACCTGTCTTGTGCCCCACCAGCACAGAATTTGTGGAGAGATGCTTGGGTAGATCTGTACCAATCTATGAAGGTAGCTCTAAAGACCTTCAAATAATTTGTCTTTTTTCAGTGTGGAACTGAAAAGCCTGTATCATCTAATTATTTTTGAAAATCTTACCTTTGAAATGTTTTTACCTGCTACTGAATGTATCACTTCAGGTTAAAGTTATTACAGAGAAAAAAGGTTTCAGTTTTGATTTATTTTAATCTCATGCATTCAATGCTAGTTGTTTTTGTATAACTGGTTTTCTTTTGTGATTTTGCATCCAGTTACATACCATGCTGGTCTGGAGAGAGGAGTGCAGCTCTTGTGGGTGGGAGGAATGAACATGTTTTTAGCATGAAGGAGGAGAATAATCCTTTCCATATGTATTCAATCATATGATTAGGACCATAACCTCTATCCAAATCCTGTGGTTCCTATTAATTGGTCTGTTGATTTCAGTAGATTTAGATTGGGCTAATGGTTCATCCAGGAATTTCATGCAGGACTTTTGCAAAACAATAGAGGGTTTAAAGAATAAATGGGAAAATGTAAAAGTATCCAGATCTGTGTGAAATTGATACTTGTTTTCCATTTGAGTAGATTTCAGGTTAGTGGATAACTTTGACAATACATTTTTAAATCTGTACAAAAGTTATATTAATTGATTTTTATTATTTACTATTATTATTTTTTAAATGTGTTATGTTTTAGCTAACATTTTAAAATCTTCCTGTGTTAATGTTAGAGTTCTGTTTTATTCTGTTTTATAATGAAGATGAAGAAAGATTGTACATTCCCTGAACCGAGTTAGAAATATGCTTGGTCAACTCAAATATCTAGGATTTTAAAAGCCTGATGCTCTGCTTTAAACAAACCCCAGATAAACTGTTCTGTTATGAGGAAAAATACTCTAGCTATGTGAACTTTTAGAGTAGTTTAAATACCTTTTTCTTTTTTAGGTACAATTTTGGGTATATATGGCAGAGATATGTACCCAGACTAATAAAATAGCTTTCCAGCTTATCTGTTTGAGGCAAGAATCTGTTTTGGGGAGAATTGCCAAGAGATGCCAGTTTAGCTGGGAACACTGGCAAGGCAGCAAGTATATGTGATTGGTTTTTCCTATTATTATAAGTTCAACTTTAATAAATAAAAATGGTGCTTAGTTCCTGGCAGAGCTTAATGTACTGCTGGAAGCCAAGATCTTTCAGCACTTGTGTGTTAACAATCTAACCTTGAGCACCATAAATCTAATCTGGTGATAGTGACAGCATTGTACTCAGAAAAAAGTTATTCTGCATGGGATGTTTGGTTATGGAAAAGAAAAATAACAGGAAAAAGTTACTGCTTTGGTTGTTCAGTGCTTGTCTCCTAACTCCTAGGGTCCCCTCTCTATTTTCTGGACAGTTGCATTACTTCAGGGACTCGAGGCAATCTCAGAATCAGTGTTGTTTTGAATATGATAGGCTTAAATACAGTTCTGAAAATTACACTGGAAATACAGTGCTGGTTAAATATTTACATGTATAGCAGAAGGTTTAGGGTTTGCTTCCAACAGGTTTTAATACCAAAAGAAAAAAATGTATACATTAAATACAGTTGATACTTTAGTGGGCAAGTTTTTGAGTAGCTCAGCTCTTTGTAGCCCAACATGCTGCTAAAGATGAAAAATGGACAGCTTCTGAGAAGAATAAAAATAGAGCCATCTTGTTTTTTTAAAAAATTATGCTAAGCTTATATGATGCTAGTTCTGTTTTTCAAGACTGTAATCATATTAGTTTGTTTATCCACACAGAAAATTGGCTATAATAGTCTCATAAAGAAGTGAGGCAATGATATTATCACTTTATTAGGCTTTTTATTGTGCTTCTCACTAATGAGCATGATCATTTTTTTAAAATTAAAACCAAATTACATCATGGGGTCGGCATAAATGATGTTTTGTTCTTTTCTGATTTTGCTTTTCATCTGACCTCCACACATTCTGAATTCATTCCCCCAAGAATAAAATGAAAGATTTTTCCCTTTAGAGGGGGTTCTTCAGAGGCTCAACCCAGTTTGTGTGGTAAAACAAAATTTAAAAAAAATCTGTGGGTTTTATTTAAATCTCTATAAAAAGGTTTGTTAACTCAAAAAATCTATTAGGAAAGTTCTAAGCAGGGTTCAGGGAGTCAGACTCTGCCTCTAATTTAAGAAACTTCTCTGGTTACTGCAGTCTTGCTACCTATTAGATTTTTTAGCTTATCCTGTCATCTTTTCTCCTGCCTGCTCCTAAAAATCAGTTCAATTTTATGAAAATCACAAATTATTCTATTGTTCTAAAATCTCTCTTTTCCTAATTCTCTTCATTGTGTACTAAATCCCACATGCCCAGTACCAATCAGGAAATCAAGAAATACATTCTAAGATCTGTCATTTTTCAAAGCTCACAGAAATCAGAGAAAAAGTTAAGGGTGTGTGATATCTCTTAATATTGCATCCTTAAATACCTTCAGCTTGTCCTTTTGACAGTAGAATTTTTAATTACACCACAAGGTAAACACTTGAATTTTTCCCCTGTTTCTTTTTAAACTTATTTATGTTTTATCAGCCAGGAGTTGGGGCAGGCGTATTACTGGTGGGTTAAGTTTTGTTTCTCATGTATGAGATTAAGAGGCTGATTTTAACTGGTGTATTTTCTATGAGTTTATCAGTCCTTATCTGGAGGCTTTGACCATCTCTACCTGAGGTATTGCTGATGGAAGTCCAGTTAAGTATATCTGTGGTGCAAGGTAATAGAATGGGACAGCAAGGGATTTACAAATGTGAGCAGAGAAGGAAAAAAAAATTCACTGAGAAAGGGGAAAACATTTCTTCTGCACCCCTACTCATCCCTCCAAGTATCCACCTATCCATTTAATATTAAATGTTCACATTTTATTTCCTGTAAAAAGTGTGGACCACCTTCATTCATGCACAAGTCTTCTAGTTGTTGTGTATGTGTTTAATTTATGCTACACCTGAAGAAAGAAGAGCAGAGGAGCCATTGATTTTTAACTGTGTTTTTTGCAGGAATCTTTGTATGCACCCTTCCAGAATCTGAAGTCCTTCATTTGCAAGGTTTGCATGGCAAAGAACAGAACGATACAGAGCAGACCAAGAGGGAACGGATTTAGCACAGGTTGGCTGTCTGTCAATTTTCTCAATAAATATATTCATGAGCTAAATTATCCCTCAACAGCAGCAGCAATTACATAGGCAGCCTGTCAGGCTAAGTAAATTGTAAGTTCTTTCTCCAAGAAGCAAATGAAGAGATCTAAGAAAATATTTCACTTTTTAGCAATTTATGTGAATTTGATTACCCAAGTTTACATAGAATAGTATTTCCATCTAGCTACATAGTTAGTGAGATATATGCAATAAGCATCATCATTGACAGAAACATCACTATTTTTTCAGTGACTAAGTTGTTTTCATAGGAGAAATTAAATGTCTCAGAGCTTTTTCTTTCATTCCCTCAGAGGGTATAGTTGATAGTTGATAGTTGAAGGTCTGAGTGAGGCACTGAAGATGAAATATTTCTTACTGGACTCGCTGACATATTTCAAAATAGAAGAGAGCTTTTGGGCAATTTATAAAATTGTGCTTTTTTGTTTTAAGATCTTGCTTTTTTCCTCCAATTTTTTGGCTCAGTTTGCTAAAGGTATTTGTTTTCCCTACCTGATCTGCCTGACTTTCAGGAAAAAAAAACATCTAAAAGGTTTTTAACATCAATCCCAGATCAGTCTGAATGTCGAGGCTTTTGAGACTTTGAAATAATTTACACTCAATCTCAGTGTTTATGCTCATATTATATTTATTACTTGTTTAATACCTGATCAGTTATAATGGCTGTGAGGATAAAAATTACCCCTTCAGAATTCCTTGAGCAAATTACAACAGACAGAATGATTTTCTGCTAGTTCAATACTTTGCATTATGTGGCAGCAATACTTCTGACATAGCTCTACAATGTGCTTATGCTGGACACTCAAAATTAAGGATATCTGTTGGCGATTTATAATACCAGACCTTGGTAGCATCTGCTTTTCCTTGAGAGCTATATTTAACCATTTTAATTATGATTTGTGATTCCAATTTGGACAGAGATTTCTGTTTGTTTTAATGACTGCAGTCTCCAAATCTGTGTCATAAAATTTTGATCTGGTTTCTAAATACACTTGTTAACAGCTTGTAATCATGATGTGCATAGATGGAAATGAGGACAAGAACCATGCTTGTTAGGCTGACTTTAGTTTGGAAAGATCATAATTGTGCATGAGTATTTTGGCACAAAACTAAGAAATACTGTTTCCTGAAAAAGAATACACTGTCTCTCTTTTTCTTCATTTAGTCTTACATACTGTCAGAGTTGCTTAGTGAATACTGTTTTTCAGGAAGAGAACAAAGAGATTTTAATCCCAGGTTCCAACAACCACACAGAAGTCATTTTGTTTCTCCATATCATAACCAGATGAGGGGGTTCACACAGAGACATTCGCAGCCACAAGGTAAAAAATGGGTTCATGTTTGGGGCTTTGGAATTGTCCCTATCAACAGTTTAACAGCTCTGTGTCTGTCTGCAGTTCATGTTTATGTGTGCAGCTACCCTGTGCCTGCAGCAGTCAGCACCAAAACTTGCATCAGTTATACAGTTGTGTACTGCCATTTGCAAAAGCTATCTCGGCAGGGTGAGGTGGAGGGTAGCATTGTAATCTGCAGTCATCTTCTGCTCACAATGTTCTGGGAAAAAAGCTTTCATGTGGTATTTATTATTTTCATGCTTGGTCTCAGCTGAACTGTGTTTAAAATTGTAGTAGTTCTAAAACAAATTGGCACAGCTGCACAGAAATGTGTCTGAAGTCTTTAGCTGCAGGTCTTCGTTCGTACTTCAACAAAACACTCAAGCACATGAATAAAGTTAAACACATTCTTAAGTGGTTTTCTAGACCAGGGTCTCTGCTTCCAGGTCACTGCCTAAATGATACAAATGCAAGTTCTGCCTTGCCTTGGCATTAATCTTAAGTCATTCACCAGTCTCACTTCTTGAAAATAACAGACATTTCAGTGAAATGCCACTGTGGATAACACTGTTGAGCTGGCTTAAGTCAGTTTTACTTCCTCGTTACTGTGAGTTGAAGCACATACACATAGATTAAAGAAAATAAGCAAAAGGAAGAGAAGTGTCTAAGAAACATCAATTATTTTATTAAGTCTGCAGAGCCTGACTTTCATTTATGTTTCCAGGTGAGGTTTTCAAAGAAGATTGATGATGTGTTTAGGAAAGATAAATAATAAATTGATACAGTGAAGTCTTTAGTGTGTTTCAGCTGCCACTGTTGAATGCTTGAGAGTAAGATAATATTATTTGGTTCATAAATAATATTCTTTGATCCTGTATGTAAAATATAAAGCTAAAATATAGACTATATATGCTGACCATAAGCAAAACCAAAACTGGCCATTGTTACCAGTTCTTGACCATCTGAAGAAACCTGATATTCAGGGGTCAGATCATCTCTGACCAGCTCCAGAGATCTTATGGCTAGGTATACTCCACAAAGTACGTTCCACAGTAACTGTGCTGCTGTGTTATAAATGTCTTTCAGTAGCATTATTTAAACATCTTGGCTTCTTCTACACTAGCCCTATTTCTTACCCTCAGGACACTCTTAAAACATGATCCCATAACTGCAGTTAAATTGCCTGTGTTATAAGTAAAATAGGTTTATTGAAAAAATACATCTGTCCTTACAAAAGAGCCCTGCAATGTTTTAGAGCTTATTTTAAACTGATCTGCCAACATGACTCATTTTGACAAAACCCTTTTCCTAAGTTTGCTAATATTAGCACAGGTGTTTGGGTTACTTCTCTGTGTAGCTGTCATCTCTCTATATGTGTGTCTCATCAAAGTGAGAGAAAAAAAGAACAAAAAAGTAGCCATTTTCTCTTCATGGTATCTTATGTGATAAACCTTCCTAGTAATATTACTAATCTCTGTCTATCCCATCCTCTATGTACCTTTCCATGGCACACTGTTATGGCTCCTGCTGTTGCATATTGTATATAAATCATTGGATTAAATGCAGTGAAAAGTAATGGAGCAGTAACCATGGGATCCATATCTTCCTTGTCAGGAGTGTACATAATGATTAGGCAGCCTTTGCTCTCTCTTATCAGTTAATGTTTAAGAATTCTGTGACAATGTCTCAGCTTCACCAGTGGAGGTAAGAGTGCCTCCACCAAGAAAGCATCAAGCCAAGAAGTGCTTGCAGAGAGGCCAAAAGCATCAAGCAGAGAAGTATTTCTCTGAGAGGATGGCTTGGATCCCCCCAGGCAGAGCAAGAACTGGACCTAGGCATCCTTCATTATGTGGTCAATAGTAACCACCCAGCTGCTGTAATAAGCAGCTCATCTTCTAGCTGTATTTTGAAGTGTAGGGAATTCAGATGTGGGATTTTCTGTGTTTTGGGATGGTTGGGGATTTTTTTTTTATTTGTTTGCTTTTATTCTTTTAACTTCTCTCCATAAATTTGTTGTCTGTGTGTTACAAATGGGTAAGAGCACATCCATGTTACTCAGAGCAGGACATCTAAGCCTCACAGGAAGGTAGATTTTCCTTTAATGTTTCTTGTTTGATAATTGATGGATTTTAGGTTTGTGGCTGCACCACTACACCACAGCCCATATACCCTGTAGGTAGACAAACTTCATTAATTATAAGTTAAGACCACCATTTTTTTACGTCACAATGTTAACTCATTCTGTAAGAACCTAAAAATAAATGGAGCGTTAAGAACTATGGAAATCACTATTACCCATTTCTTCACAGAATGTAATTGCATCAAAAGGGGATATTCACTTTAGTCTTAGAACGCTGTAAAACACATAACTGCTGATAATAGAAGCAGCCTCTCATTTGCAAGATACTTAGTCAAGTCTTCCACACTGGTGTTGCGTTCAAGCATGTTTCTGATTAATAGGATTTTGGTAGAACTATAATGCAGATGGGACCTGATGGAACTTCAGTGCTGAAAAAAGATATAATTTACATTGTGAGTACTGCTTTGCTAATAGGACTCTCTAACTAAAACAGTATTGTGCACAGGCACACTTAAATAATGAAAATATTTGTAAATATATCTTATGTCTGGTTCTAAACAGCATATTATCCTTTCCTGAATTCATACAGTCAGATCTACCAGCCACAGATGAGATTCACTGTCCCAACCTGTTAATTGGACTAGGTTTAAAAGGTACAGTCACCCAAGAGTTTTAAGAAGAGCCACCACAGGCTTTATCCTCCAGCATCTCAGAATAGTCATAGCCATAATTACACACCAACTGGACAGGGACATGCACTTCTTTAAGATATGTATAAATGTAACTTTTCTCGCAGGCTATCTTCACAAGCCCTTGTTTTGCTGCTTCTGTGTTCATTGAATGTATTTAATTCCTCTCTTGCTGTCTTCAGGTAGAGGATCAGGACATCCACACTGGAGGAGATATCACCTTCCTCCTCGGTAAAGAATTCATGTCTACAAGTGGCAAACTGAGATGGTGGAATAATTGCCACTGGGATAGTTTTTGTTTATGAAAGCCTGTTTTTATGAACTTTGCAGAGTGACTGAACTGTGTGACTGTGGAGGAAATCACACAAAGCTGAGGCTGTTCAGCTTGCTAGTCACTTATCATGTTAGGTCTAAGCTTGTTATGAGACCAGAATCACTACAACTTAAGTTACAGGTAGCTGAGGCACAGTAGCATCCCAGTATGGCTACATTGTTTTGTCCATTTGACAATGGAAAGTCCGAACTGTTTTTTATAACATTGTGATACATTCCTTAGTGTAAATTTAAGACTTAAACTACACTTTTTGCATATTTTTGTAATACTTGTTTATATTCCAAGACTTTCCTCACCATGAATAATGTGTCATGTCTATGCTGTATTGTGGTTTCTGTCTTGATTATGGATTATATCTGTATCTTAAAGGTGATACCATTGTTATACGTGAAACCATGAAAAATTTGAAGTATGACATCACTGATCCAAGCATCATCTGCCAGTGAAACAATATGACCTTCTTGTAAAATGTTCATACAAAGGACAAAAATTGCTTTTACATTTGATACTTTTAGTTAAGCAGCTTTTTATATCTTTTTCAACTGAGGAGAGAAAGAATCTATCAAGCTTCTACTTCTAGTAATACATATCACAACTCCATATTTCTTTTCTGTCCAGAAGTCTAATTTAAACACTTCCCTTCAAAATTATTTCTTAAAAAATGGTATGTTTCACTTTGTGCTTCAGTTTCAGTAATATATGTATTTGTTTAGTTCTGAAATCAAGGGGGTGTCAAGAGAGGAGCCAGGCTCTTCTCGGTGCTGCCAAGCAATAGGACAGGAAGCAATGGGCAGAACCTGATGCACAGGAAGTTCCACCTGAACATGAGGAAGAAGCTCTTCACTGTGCAGTGACCAAGCACTGGAGTAGATTGCCCAGAGAGGTTGTGGGGTCTCCCTCACTGGAGATGTTCAAGATCCATCTGGGCACAATCCTGTGCCAGGTGCTCTAGGATGACCCTGCCTGAGCAAGGAGGTTGCACCAAATGACATCCTGTGGGGTCATCCCTTCCAATCCAACCCATTTTGTGATTCTCTGATTATTCAGTTGATGTTGTTTCTTAGGCCTTGTGCAGGTAACTCCTTTGAGTCAACTGTCAGTGGAACTTCATTCCTGTTGAGTATCCATGTTATATCAAAGTGAATAGCATTCTCAGACATACATAACTCCATATTCAATTTCCTCCCATGTATTTTCCTGTTTGTAACCCAATAAATATATATATTATATTATACAAGCATTTTTTCATGCTCTGTATATAGGAACAATCCAACTTAATAAATAAGCAGTAAGAATTTCTAGTTCTAGTAAAAGTTTGGACAGTCACCATTTTTACACAACACGGCATCTTGATTTGCATTTCAGGAAATGTACTGTCACAATAGGGGTATTTCTGCTTCCTTTTTCAGTCAATTTGCCACTGACTGTAATTGTACTATCATGTTTTTTACTATAATTTTCACTCCTCTCCTCCAAACCTTTTGAAATAATGTGGTCTGAATTTTATGGAAAGTTCTCTGGTTTCAGAGATCTCGTGATGTCTAATCGTGTATTTAAAAAGAATGTGATTGTGTGCCAGAATTTGTTGGTAATTCCCTCTTCAGGCTTTGATATGAGAAAAGATGTCTGTTGTCCTCAATAAACAAAGTTAAATACAGTTAGAGTGGGAGTTTTGCTGTGCTAGCTGTGGTATGAATTGTTGGTAATAATTACCCTGACTACTGAAGAATTGATAGCGTCTCTGTGAGGTTGTTTTTCTTCCTAATGTTAGACCATAAGCAGAAGCTGCTTATTATTTTTATTTCCAAGCCAAAAGATTTTTTTCCCCACCAGGAATAGTAGAGGGAAAGCAGAAGCATGAAGTTGAAACACAGAGGTGCTACTTTCCTGTCTCACTGAACTTTGAATTGTTCACAGTACCACAAAGTTTATGGACTCTAGAAGGAAATCATATAGGAGAACATGACCATGAAGGCTCCATTTTAATAGGGTTTCCTTAATATGTGGGCTACAGGGTTGTTTGGAATGGTTCCAGAACAGAGGAAAAGCAGATGTGGATTTGAAGTGAAGGAACTTATGTTTGTGAAGAAAAACATTATTGTTCAGAAGTACTGCTAAGTCTTCTCTAGCCTGTGCCCTGGGTAGCTGCCTTTTGTCAAATGTTCACTGAAATTGTGTATTGATTTATTGGCTTTATGTGTTCCCCTTCTGGAAGAGGATCCAGAGAACATTCTGTAACATCAGTAACATAGTCAACAGTGACTCAGCAGAAATTGGGACGTGGTCATTGGGAGAGAGTGACTGACAGGAGCACATCTATCAACTTTCCTCTTTTTGTATCCTTCCTCTTAAATTGCTTTGCGCCTTTGTGACACCATCACACTGGGAATCTGAAAATGGACTGAAGAAAACACTGAAACAATGAGTTAATCTTAGGATGCTGTGGCACTGCAAGTATCAAAACATACACTTCACGTCTCTTTTATAAAACAGGAGACTACAATTTTAATTGCTCTGCTGTCTTAGCAAGTGCTGTGCTGAGATGGAGGGGAACAGCAGTGCTAATGCTCTACAGATCTTTTTGTGCCATTCTGTCTGAACAAATTTATAAGGCTACTCCAACATATGGTGTAATTTTGCAAAGGTGGTCTTTATTTAAATGCTGGGGAGGAAGATCAAAAGTTTCCATGTTCACATTTAAACAGTGACTCCCCACTGGCAGCTAAACTGGGAGACAGGCTAGTATATGCTCCTTCACTGGGAAGTTTGATGGGATATTCTGTGAAATCCCATCAAAAGACAGAGCCTTTTTCTTAGAGTATCTTTTGGTTCTATTGAAGCATGGTCAGCCCAGTAAATAAGCAGAAACCTGGGTGTGTTTATGCCATACAGGCATATCATGCTTGGGAGCACAAGAATGCCATGAGGTTGTGTCTCATGGTGAGCTGCCCTCTTGGGCACACGCTGATGACCTGGTGAGCTCCTCAGTGTAGGACATTCAGAATGGCTGAGGGTGCTCAGAAGGGGGCTCAGTGATGGTGAGCATCCAAGCACCCATGTTTCCTGGTGCCCCTGGTGCAGAGCTGACCTACAGCTCCATGCCTGCATCCTGAAGGCACTGCCAGGCTCTCCTACTGGTCCTCAAAGGAGTTTGACTACCTGCACCTGGGTGACCTTGGATCCAGCTGGTCGTGAGGAAGACCTGTGTGAGAGAGCTGTGGGAAGTCTCCTGGGAGTGTCATGAGACTCTTGACTCAAGAGCTGCCTTTAAACCCAGGTCCTTGCCCTTGGTGCTTGCCTAATCTACTTTGCAGGAATTCAGTCCTGTGCCCAGCCTGTCTGATTCTGCCTTTGCTTTGATGATTTGACCTCCTCATTTGACACAGACATCCCTTATCCCCATGGACTTGTCCAGGGATGACAGGACTGTTGTGTGAACCTGGTTACTGCCATCAGACCTGCTCTGCTGTTCTTCAGGTACGGTGGGACTGCATCCTCACCACTCAGGTCACTGCCCTACATTGCCCCTCCACTGCTGCCTTGCCTTCCCTTGTGCAGCAGGCCCCCCTTGCTGCTCCACACCAGCTTTAACACTCTGACAGCACAGGGGGGCAGGAAGTTTGGCTGAAACTAGTACAGTAATTGTATGGTGCCAAAACAATAGATAGGGCCTGTGGGCTGAAAACAGCTGGAAAAGCTGAAAATGGCTGCAAACCAGCCAAGTGTCTTTGTGTTTCCCTACAGAATTAGGACCCTGTGTTTGCTGCTTTCCTTGCCCTCGCAGCTGACACCCACACCTTTCTCACCCACAGCCAGGCTAATGGGTGCACTGTGCTTCAGCAGCAGCGCCCAGCACAAAAGCGAAGCTGGTTGGGAGCACGGGAGCTCATTTGTTAAATATTCTTGACATTGATATTAGTAGAGCTTTCTGGCTTGTACTGCTCTTGGAGCCCTAGGCTGGTGATCAGGCATTAAGTTTAGCCTGCAGTTTTTACCTAAAATTATGGCATTGAGGCAACACATGGTGAGTTGAAGAGGTGTCTGTAAAAGACAGCGGAGGCTGGCAGGGTATTCTGTCCCAGTGCTCACCAGCCTAAATTCATTTAATCTTACTACAAAAATAAGGTCCAGTGTTTGGGTTAGCTTGTGCCAACTGGGAAAATACATGTTTATTCTATTAAAACCCCTCGACCTTACAGTTTGGAATATTTGTTCAGGTAAGGAATCAAAACCAGTTAGTGACCCAGATGCTGTACTGGGTGCTGCTCATTGCCTGGGTTAGCAGCTGTGGTAGTGCCCAAAGCTCACTAACACGCCTGAAATTGGAGCACAGGCAAGACATGAGCTGTAGCCATTGCCACTGCTGTCTCCCATATCTCTAACAACTGCAAATACAAATACACAGCACCAAGCCTGACAGCATTCAAGAAGAGTTTGGACAATGCTCTCAGGCAAATGGTGTGACTCCCGGGGATGATGCTGGGCAAGGCCAGGAGTTGGACTTGATAATCCAACTGAGCAATATTCTGTGATTCTGTGAAGTAGGGAGATAGGCATTTATTTGGGGCAAAGAGCTGTTCTGAGTGCAGAATTTGAGTCACACAGTGTTGCAGTCTGCACTGGGTGTATATATTCGATATCAAAATTGTATCTTGTGAATAAGCATGACCAAAAGACTCTCCTCTCATCAGTGATGATATTTGTGACTACTGTTTGCCATTCCTTTGGAGATGAAGAACTTGATTTGGTGATCAGATACAATCACAAACCTGCAAGTTACACAGGCTAGGGAAGCAAGGACAAGACAGAATGCAAGGGATGGCTGCATACAACATTTAATATTTCAAGGCTTTTGTCTTTGTGTTGGTTTTGATTTTCCCAGTTACTCATCAGATCACTTATCGAATGGCCTTTTATTAGTAGTGGTCACATAGATAAACAGTTATATAGTTATTCTAGGTATGATTTTTTTTATATGAATACATTGATATTTCAAATGTATTAGGCTTCTCTTTTTCATGCCAGAAGACACAAGAAATACTAGGCACAGAAACAAATCCTGAATATAAGGTCTCTGAAAATGCTTCATAACTGCAGGCTTTTAAATAGAAAATAGTGCCCCCGTCTCAAAAATCAGCTAGCCAAGTCTGCAGCTGGCTTTTGGACTCATATTAAAGAGCAAAACTGTACCGTAAGAGCTGTTCTGATATCAGATGTGTTTCCTAAACATGCTTTAGGTGGGTTAAAAATTCATTATTTAATGAAAGAAATTAGAGTTTTTAGAAAAATGATGAGAAACTTGCATGGAATTGTGGCATTTGGAAAATTTAGGTCAAGGTAACAATTCATCAAGGAGTTACCTTCATCACATTCAGCTTTATTTTTAGGAAAGAGGTTGATTGTTTATAGCAGAAGACCAGCAGGCTCTATATTTACTTCCTGATAATACTTTAATTTTTACTTGTGATCATGATGCAGATCTAAAAGGGATGTAAGTGTATGATGTGCTGCCTTTTGATAATCATCCTTGTCCCCTAGTTTAATTACCCATCAGGTCCTTCAGTCCTTCTGATCTGCATTCTGCTGGAGGGTTTTCAATTCCAGTGGAGTCTATAGAGGTCTGAGGCAGGGTGCTGGTGAAAAAGCCAGACCTCTCGTTACATAATACACATATGAAAGATCACCACATTTAAATAAGGTGATAAGGCTGCCCCCAAATCTTCACCATCTTTGAGCAAATTGTAATACTTCTCTCTTCAACAAAGCCTTCATTTTGTAGGTGTGGTTTAATTTCTACTCCACCTTCCCTATGCAGAGGGAGAATTTCAACAAGGAGCAAATATGAGGGTTTCAAACAAATCCAATACAAAATTGCATTTCCAAACAAAAGAGGGAGAGCAGCTACTCAGCTGATGTACAGTAGCACAGAGCTTTTAGAAGGTGGCCAGTGCATCTAGACCAAAACTTCTAGGTTTTAAAAACAAATCAGAAACCTTGAGCATATACTTGTTTGGAATAATGCAGATTTGTTTGTGTTTTTTATTGACTATCTGCATATCTAGGCTCATTTTATAACTGTGTGATACCAGTGCACATCTAGGCATTGATTGTGGTTTATGCTTTAAATAAAGGTTAGATTTTGAATGATTTACTGAAGTCTTTGAACAAAAGGAATCATAACCTGCAAATTCAGCCTTCTTTTATTTTGAGGGGGAAATTTTTTTACTTCTTTGCATTGCTGATTACTATATTGATTCTTGGTGACAAATAGAGCTGTAAGAAACTTTTGCTCCAAGCAAGTTAAAAAATAGCATCAAAGAAAAAATATTAAGTGCTAACAGGAGCCAGTTTGCATGCCTTAACACTTCCTTGTTGGGAGTAGGAATGAAATCCCAAATTTGTCACTGTGCATTTGTTTACACTAATGTGTTACTGCTTAATCACTCCGCCATCCCTCTCCCTCAAGAACATCCCCATCTGCCTGTAGAAAGAGTCCAACTTAGCAGGCTGATCATTTATGATATTAGAAGTTAGGAAGGGAGGGGGGAGAGGGGAGGGCAAAAATAAAAAAGGGAAATAAAGCTTTTCTTCAGTCCTTATGATCCAGGAGTGAGTGATTCAGGGAGTTGTTAACTGCCCTGTGTAAGGCTCACTGGGGGCTACAGCTGGTGCCGGCTCGAGCATTCAGATTTTGAGAGGATCAGTGTCCAGCCTGCTGTAGGATAAGATGCCTCTTGTGTGCTGGATATGATCTGTCCTTCGAGGGGAAATAGTTTCAATCACAAAACACTTGTACTTTTACAAATGTGAGTGTAGCATGTGTGAAGTCTCTGTAGCATTTTTCTCCCATACAAAAAGTTTTCTTGCTCTTTATATGATCTATAAGTAGATATGAGGCCAGGGTTGCTTGAAAAAAGAGAAATTAAAGGCTGTGCTTTGTCTTAGACAGCTTGTGCAACTTACTTCATATTAACTGCATCCTTTTATATGTGTTAGGCTGACAGTGCTGGGAAATTAGCCCAGGCCTTCTGACTTCTGGTAGTTTCCCTGACTGCTGGATTACAAACTGGCATGACAGATTGCATCCAGCACAGTAGGCTGCAGAAAGTAGTTAATGGAAAATAGACTGCTTTGATGTTCACTTCTGGTGGGCTGATCCTCTGGTTTAAAGGCTAAACATCCATTGTCCTCAGTAGGAGTTTTCTTTATGAAAAACTTTCACAAAATCTGTAATTTCCATTTTGTTTTCTGAGACTGTGGTTTGCTCTGTTCCTACATTCAGTAGCCAGCAAATATTTTCAAGAGTGATTTGTAATTTTAGGGTCTCTAACTTCAGAGGCCACAGACATGGCCTTATTTCTCAGAAATAAGCTAAGCATCTGTCCTCTCCTGCAAAAGCAGATGTCTCTGAAGTATTTCCATCAGAGCACCAGGAACGAAGGCACCTAAACCCACTGCCTACTTTGCTGGAAAATGGGGCTAAGCACTGCAGAGATGCACCTTAGAAAACAGGCTCGGCTAGAATTAAAATTGGGGGGAGGGCGAGGAGAGTGAGAGCAAATACAGTAACAGCCTGTGATTAGAAATCTTAACAATGACAGTGAGTTCTGCTTAATTCCTAACTGCTTAAAAGCAGGCCTAGGGAAATGCTCTGCTTAGAAATGTCATGGAAAGTGCAGCTGGCCCATAGGCTTTATCTTGAAAAGCAAAGGATCTTTCCCATTTTGCAGTAACACTGCCATTTACTGGGCCATACCACTAGCAATTTGCAACAATGGCAGGGAAAAAAAGCTGCCATTTGACCTAGAATGCAATTTTCAACTAATTAATAAAGTGACCATTAGTGCCCGAGGGGATAATAACAGGAATAAGAACAAATTACTGTGGGGTGCAAAGGAGGCTTGGGCATTGTATTGCAAATTTCTTATGGCACTATTCTTTTTTTTTCCCCCCTCACTAATACTTTTAAAGTGCCCCCACTCAACACTTGCTCCTTGTAGGACCCTTGCAAACCACATAAGAATTAGCCCTTCAAAGATCAATCAGGATCTAATTGTTGTTAACAAAGTGCCACCTGGAGAGAAATGTTACAATATACCTTCATTACAAAGCATTCAATCTCTCTCACACTCACAAGTCCTGGCTACAGTAGGGACAAAAAGAAGCAGTTGCTGGCATTAAGATCAGGCACCTGCAATTGCTTGTAAGACACTGCCAGTCCCGGCACAAATATGCTCCTAACATTGCATGAGCCTTGTTAGAACTGCTCTGTTTATGCTTCTTCAGAGCAAGTTTTGCTGGGATCTCTCTGTTTGCAACTCTCTAACCTGTCACTGGAGCCCTCATACTGGTGGGGAGTTCAGGAGAGGAAGCTGCACCATTTGCCTTGCTTTTTTGGGATATGCTCTCAGAAAAGATTCTTCTGTACTTCATGGCCCCTGCTCTCAGAGCCCCCAAGGCAGATGTTCAGGGAGCCTCCAGTGAATTGACAATGCCCTGGTTTCATTTCTCTGCCTGAATGAGATTTTACTTGTGGCTGTAGCACATCCACTGTAGCTCCTGCCTGTGGTCGCACTTTGCAGCTTCAGTGGTTAGAATTGAAGACCAGACCCACCAGTGTCTGTCACTTAATGCTTGGACACATTTGTGGCTGTGTGTCCAAAGAAGCTGAAGTCAAATGACATTACTCTTGTCTGTCCTGAAAATCTCCAGTGGGCTGTTTTACAGCAAATTGGAAACTACTGTGCACAGACTCTCTTTGCTCATGCCTTGTTTACAAAGTCAGGGAGTCGGCTTGACTGAGAGCTCACCTCCCCAAGAAACTAAAAACAAGCACTAGTTTTTGATCAGTTAATCTGTCTGCTGTGGCCAGCACAAAGAAGGGATGGACACTGGTAGGTGGAAGCAGGTGAGGGTCCTTCCTTTTAGGGGAAGGACTTGCTCCACATTAAGGTGAAACCAGCCTTGCTTCCCAAAAGCAATTTGTAAAACTTGTTTGTGTTTTAATTTTTAAGAAATGGGAGATGCAGAATCATGGAACAGCCCAGGTTTGAAGTGGCCTTGTAAAATCACCTGACCAGGTGAAGGAGGAGCCCAGATGAGATTATTTAGGACCCTGTCTGATCACATCTTGAAAACCCCCAGTGATGAGGACCCTACCACATCCCCACAGAGGTTGTTCCAGTGAATGATTGTTCTCATAATAAATAATTTATTTACTATATCGAGATGAAACCTTTCCTGATGCAACTTGTACCCCTTGCCTCTTGTCTTCTCCACATGGCTCCTTGGGATTAGAGAGCCTCTGTTCTCTTTCTAGCTGCCCTTTAAGTTCTGGAATACTGTGTTGAGGTTCTCCCTGAGCCTTCTCTTGCCTGTGCAAGACACTTTGATTGTGTTGCCCCAGGTGCAGGACTTGGCTCTTCTGTTTGTTAAACTTCATACTCTTTTTGCTTTCCCAGTTTTCCATTCTGTCCAGGTCTTTCTGTAAGATGTGTCTGCAGTCTGACATGTCTGTCTCACCACCAAGGTCAGTGTCATCAGGAATACAGATCAGCCTTTGTCAAGTAGGTGCCTTGCATTAGGAATGATGGCTGCAGGGAGTCGGAATGAAGGTGGTGCACAGGAGAGAGAGAGAACTTTTATTTCAGTGAACATGAATGTCCCGCTCATTCTGAGGATCAGGAAGTTGGAGAGTGAAGGAGAGATGGAAGCAGTCTCCCCTCTTTCTGCTCCTTGCTCAGATTACCCACCTGTTCAAGTCCTTATCCATACTGCTTTAGAGAACTGAGGGGCTCACTAGGAGGGAATGCTCAGGTACCTTGGCCAGGTTGATTCCTTAACAGATGGACATGGAGGCAGGAACTTCTGGGGATCTAAGCAATGTTAACAGCCTTTGGCTGCTGGTTTTCCTAGAAAAACTACCTCTGTCCAGAAATAACACACTCAGGATAAATAATCCCAATGCCCCACTTGTCTCATATTTTGGAACATATGTAGCGCAAATAGAGATAGAGAATTTTTTTTTTTTTACTCATAAAAAGCACATTATACGAAACCAAACCAATCCTTGTGGATCCTGAAAGACTTCATTTGTTAAATGTCATTCCAAATGTTCTTAACTGGCAGATACTGGCTATATGTGCTCACCCTGCAGCTGTTTTGCAAACAGTCAGCATTATTGCTGCAATTAAAACACATGCTTTGGATTTTTCATTTTGACTTTGTCTATCATTGACTGTCTTCTGCTTCCATGTAAGAAGACCATTCACCATAAATGATCTGCACTGCTTTAACCTCAGTGAAGACTTGCCAGAGGACTAAATGGTGATGATTAAAATACAGTCTTTGGTGTAAGTGGGACAGTGAAGCTGCACCAAAATAGTAAGTATGTACAAGTTTTGGTTGTACAGGTAGTGGAGGAAAGGAACAAAGCATCCCCTGTGACTGGAAGACCATTCCTCAGACATCACTAAAAGAGATGGACTTCCAAGAACACAGTCCCAAACTTGCAGATTGCCTTTTTGATACTGAAAGTCATTGATGGCATAAAGCATAACACATCCCAGAGCACAGAATGGTCACCTCTCAGCAGTTTGGCATCCTTGTGCTTAAAATTAATAAAAAATGGCTCAGCTACTCAGTCTTCTCATGTTAAAAGTATTCTTGAGTGGCTTTGCTAGAGTTGCAGTGCTTTTCTCTGGAAGATAGCAACATAGAGCCCATGCTTGGGACACCTCGCTCCTTATGCAGCAATCTGCAGTTTGTGTCTGTCTGTCCACTCACTGACACACAGTATTCATTAGGAAGCTCACACTGAACACCTTTTCAGAGTTGATGGGTACCTAAGTTTGCTGTAAGAGGATTCAGTCTAAGCATTAGTTAGGATGGGGGTCAGAGTTAGGAAACCTCATTGATTCCCCTGCACCTTCCTAGATCTGTCATTTCCTAACTCTGTGATCTTGCTCAAGATATACCAGAATCTTGTGACACTTGTTGTCGTCAGCTGCAGCACAGCCTGCCATCTTTAGAAGTTTCTAGGAAGCTTAGAGACATGGGAAGTGATTGCTGAAGTGCATGGCCACTAAATGTGTAGAATATTACCCAAATAATTCTGTAGTTCTGAGATACTGAGCTGTGCAAAACTAGGGGCCACTTGAAAATATCAGCAGGTGTTATTTTCTGTGCAGGTCTTTGCTAAAGAGCTGTATTCACCTCTCAGAGAGACTGCAGTTTGAAGAAGGGCAGGAGATCCTCGTGTGAATTGGGCTATACAACTGCAGAGCATCTGGGTAAAGCTCCGGAGAAGAAACTGTGAATAAACAGGAGGGCACACAGGGGGTTATCCAGACTGCAAATCTCTGACCAAATTCATGCTTTCCAAAGAAAGGCACAAGGAGCAGAAATGGAAGCATTTGCCATTTCCAAAACAGCTTGGCAGTCCCCCAGGACGGCAGACAGGCTTCACTGGAGGGTCTGTTCTCTGCTGACACAAGAGATGGATGTACATACAAGTCCCATTAGCATTGAAGGGAGGTGCCTGCTAAACTTTCCCACGCACTAGCAGAGGAAAAGGCTTCTAAAGGTATCTCACGAGGTAACAGAAGGCTGTGGCAGCACATGCTGCCTTTCTTTAATATCTGCCTGTGATACAGCTGTACACTTACATCATTTGGATGTATCTACTTGACATCTTGCTGTCTGTCACAAAGAGGCACTTTGGAGCCATGCAGCATGCTTGCCCATTATCCTCAGTGCAAGTCTATAAATATACAACTTGTGTGAAACCTGTTTGCATACTGATTCTCTGGGTCTCAGGTCAATCTGTTGTTGATTCCAAGGACTACAGTCTCCTTTGATTCCTATTTTTTCCTCAGTGTTCGTCAGCAGGAATATATGTTTTATTTTAATTTTTTTTTCCTTTTGTGGCTGTTCTTCTGTCTTTTGTAGCAAGCATTAAAGTTTATTTTGGGCTGAGGAAAGTTATGCCCTTTGTGACAATGTGTTGTGGAGCTTTATTTAATCCTGTGGGGTTTTTGGGTGCATTTTGTTGGAGGAGGGATAGAAGGAGTAAAAGAAAAAGCTGTAGAAATAGTGGAACTGGAGATCTAGACTCCTAGAAGGTGGCAATCTGTTAATTAGTGTTCTTGGGAAAACCTGTCTGTGATGAAAATAAAGCCCCATCATTAAAGCGCAGTGCATTTTCCTTTTCTGCCCCTGAATGTTGTTAACAATGTTGCACTCTGGTTAAGTAAAAATCTAAAACTGCAGTGAAGTGTTAGTAATCGGTTCCTGAGCAGATTCCCTAATGCTATTCACTTTTCCCTGCTAATCTTCCTGTGTGAGTTATAACAATGCAGCACCAAATGAGAAGGAAATGTCAGGTTATGTTTCAGGGCCAGCCTCCTGCCCACCCTCCATCTGTGCTGATGTCAGTGCTTATTGGAACATATGCTGCCTGTTGCTCACTGACCATCTGTTAGCTGAGCTGATGAAGTGTTCCCGTTGCTGGGACAACCCGGCCCTTGATTGCCAGTGGCACCGCAAACATTTTCCGCTCAGGTTTCACTTTTATCTGTGCTCTGGAATGGCAGCTCCTCCATGGCAGGGGTTACCCCATCCCTGCGTTTTCCCTCGACCTGGGCGGGGAGCGCAGTCAGAATTCAAGGTGCAAGTTTTGGGGCAAACTACTGAAAGGCTGCAGCAGAGCTAATGTGCCTGTGAATTCACTGTTGGCATTACAGCTCAGACACAGGGTCAGGCATGCCTTCCAGTGGGAGGCCAGGGCTGAGGGAGCATGTCTGGTAGTGGTTAGAGAGTTTTTGTGGTGAGACTGTGACTGGCATCATGCAGAAACACCCAAAGCTCTGAAGACGTGCAAGGCTACAGAGGGATTTTTGGAGCCAAGCAAAAGGCAAGGGATGGGCTACTTTCCCCTTGGTTAAGAGTCACTTGTTCTGAGACTTCTGCATGCTGTAGTTGTGCCTGACAGCCACAAATCTTTTGGACATGACTGAATCCAAATGTAACAATTTTTTTAGGGTGTGGGCCTCAGTGTAAGCCACAGCAGTGATAAAACCATTTGCCTGCACACAGCCTTTTAGCAGCTCTGTCTGGTGAGCTGTCCCCCCTCTTAAAAATGTCTACAAACATTAATCAATCCTCATGACAAGCCCGTGGGGCTGGCAGGTGGCATTCCCACTTTACAGAGGGAGAAGCAAGTGTGAGAGCTGGCACGAGACACGCGGCATGCCCACCTCCCAGCCTCGCCTGCTGAGATCACTCGACCAGATTGCCCTGCATTGCACACCAAGAGCCCCAGCTCTGCCACGGTGCCAAGAGGAGCTGCATTCCAGACACGAGGGCTGAGGAGGCTGTGTCCTGTAGTTCCTTCCATCTTACATGTGAAGGGAATAGAGCAGCATCTGATAAATGAACGCTGCTGGTGAAGCTGGCCACGACAGATAGGGTGAAATGTGACAGCCACTAGGATACAGAAAGTGTGAATGCTTGGGAATGTTAAATGCTCTGAAACTGTGAAATGTCTTGGTCTTCCACTTTCTGTGTTGGTATTCCTCAGTGTTTCCCTCACTGAACCTGGGGTTTTGGTTCCTGGGTGACAGCAGTCACTTACCTGATCTCTCAGCCCCAACTTTGGAACTGAAGACTATCCCATCATCCTTCCATTTTTCTCACTTCCCTTCCCCCCAGACTTGCCTCTTTCAAGTTTTCTGAAAATCCTTTCTCAGATTTATTGTCCCTTTGCAGTCCCTAGCTTGCAAAAGCAAACTTTTCAGCCTTTCATCCAGCCTATCCTTTCTGTTTCCTGCCTCAGTGCAGTCGCTCCTGTAGCCTGGCCAGCCAGCTGTACTGTGGCTGATCCTTCTACCAGCTCCCCTTACTTCTCATGCTTCTAAAATCCTCCTTTCTTCTGTTCCTAGCACAAAAATCCTCTTCCCATTTTTCAGTGCATCCTGTCAGGTATCTATACCATCTTTTCACAAGGCTAAGTTGTAAGTTTTTTCAGAAAAAAAAGGCTCTTTATTTTTCATCCTGTGCATCAATTATTGCTTTAATTAAATGACTGAATAGCACAATAATGTTGTGTGCTCAGAGACTACATGACGTGTGGTAGAGCTGGATAAGATATGATCCATTCTGACGTAATCCTAGGTGTTAATAATAATGTACAATTTCAGTGAATGTTGCTATTTCAGGGTGGCTGTTCTGGCAGAACAGGCTGGGTTTACTCACCCTGGGGACAAGCACATGAACAAATTACCACAAAGCCAGCAAGGGTGGGGATTTGCATTTCTTCATCTGCTTTGTGGTGAGTGCCTGAATGTTGGGTCTCATTCTGTGGCACGTGTGAGGTGGTGACCTGTGCTTGTGTCGAGCTGCAAGCAGGGTCTCTTACCTTGCCTTTAGTGGGAGTATGATAAAAGCATTTATCTGCAGCTTATCACAATTATCACAACGGAGCCTGAGCACTCTAAATTCAAACCCTCTCTTGTGGCAACTTGTTTCATGCCAGTCTGCTTCTAAATCCACTTTGGTGTCCTTGTTTGTTGCCAGAATGGTGCAAATGTGCCAGCATGTAGATGAAAATTGGGCCGATCTTTTCTCCTCTCCAAGAATGTCAGAGAGCTTGTGAGTTTGGGTATCTTTACAGACCTAGACAACTCTGCATTTTGAATCAAAACAACACAGAATTTAACACTTTGCTTCAAGATTTGACAGCTTGATTTTCCCTGCGTCCAAAAATTGAAGGAAAACTGATATCATAAGCCACTGTAAGTCCAGCCCCCAGCAGGATTTGTAGTTCCCAACTGAAAGTACTATTTTTACCCAGGGCAGGACTGCAGATTAAGTGGTGGCACAGTTTTCTACACATGCTGAGAAGATAGCTTATGCTGTGGCTTAACTGAGTGCTATTTGAGCAGTGAGGGTGGTCAATTAAAGAGCTCTGAAGCCTTGAGATGCTACTAACAAGGTGAGGTGAGGCATATACATGTGCTTTACCAGAAATGTGCAGTGTTTGTGCATTTCTAGGGGAGAGTAGCTGCCAAGGGTCACGTTGAAACTCCAGCTAGTGATTCCTTTGCTGCCATCATGGGCACCTATGGAATGATTAAGTTCTTACTCAATGCTGAAGGTCCCTGGTACTGTAGCTGTTTACAGCACTGGAAACCAAACTGTGGACATCTCATTGCAAGCACAGGCACAGGGCTCTGAGGTGCAAGCACAGCCCTGCAGAAGGCAGGCAGTGGTTATAAATTGCCTGTCTGATGTTGCTTGGGCAGGTGTATCAGAGCCAGTTACAGAAACACTGTTGGGCTGCCGGGGAAGTTCATCAGCTGGGCAATGTTTATTGACACCATTAGAGAAATATAGATTTTTGCCAGCCAAGAACCTGATCTCTGCTGTGGCCGGAGGGTCAGGCATTCAGAGCTCTGCTTAATCACAGCTTTAACACATTTCCCGAATCTTGTCGTCTGGATCCTGTGAGAACAATAAATGCTTGCACTTCTGTGCTCTAAGGTTGGCAGTGAGGAGCTGTTTTGTGTGCTTTTGTGAAAAAATCCCGTCCTCACCACGGCGCTGGGGGTGGGCTGCCGCCGATAGCAGTCACACGAGGATTTGCTCTGCACTGCCTGGGCTCTGGAGATCACCCTCTGCACAAATTAATTAAAAGATGCCTTAGGTAGGTGTCCAGCCGGCACAGAAGGAACCCAGCTCCGTTACTAGTCTGCAATCCCCAGTTTTCCAGCTGTCACTATGTAATACGGTCTCCCCCTCACGTAATTCCTTCCTGTAGTCCAATAGAAGTCCTTTAAAGAAGAAAAAAAAAGAAAGAAAGAGGAACAACAAGCAAGTAATCCTGTCATACGATCTGCCCCAGTAGTTTGGGGCCTGTTTCTCTTTCAGGGGCTGTGAGCATGCTTTGAGGTGCACAATAGAGATGCCTTCTCCATTGACTGGGGAGCTCAATGAGCCAAAATGGGCAGCGGCCCCGGAACAGCAGCAGCAGCAGCAGTGGTGCAGCGCAGTAAAGGGCCCAACTGTTAACTGATTTAACACTCTGCCAGCTGCAGTCCCTGAGCTCTGAGAGGAGCGGCGGGCCTTTGAATATTACCTTTCAGCCAATTAGACATATGTCACTTCATAAAACCTCTCGTGCGCGCTCCTGTCGAGGGCAGGACCTGCTGGGAGAAGGAGGGAGCTGCGGTACCTGCCGCCCTCCCGGACGCACCCGCCCTCCCTCCAGCAGGGAATTCTGCTTGTTCCTCCTGTTATTTTCAGCTCTGATGCAAGCACCTGGTGAGGGATGTGAGGGAAAAAGAATGATTCTCGGAGCTCCAGGAGTTTTCCAGACAGTCTTATAGGCTGCCGGGGAGAGTAGGCTCCTACAGCAAATGTGGATTTGGATCATCAGATTGAAACGAGACCTCTTTCATCTTCTGAACACTGAGATGGCTAACATCATCATCTGACTCTGGCTGAGTTTGCTTCCCATATAAAAAACCCTGATCTCAAAGCAGCTGTGGATTCGGGTGAAGCAAATGAGTATGCAGCTATCAGAGGACTGCAGGTGCTGAATGCAGAAGCTTAGCCTAACAATCAATTTCACAAAAACAAAAACAATGTCCATGAAGTTGTCACTAGTGAGCTGCAACTCAGGGAGAGCACTGGAAGCTGTCTGCTTTGTCCAAAGGAGATGCAGCAGCAGCCACTGTACCACTGAGTCAGCCAACACAGCCAGAGTCTGCAGGGGTGGGGGGTACTTGGGACATGAATGTCATGCATGCTTATTTTCAGAATTAGTGTGGAAGGAAAAGGTGTTTATCTGGGTCAAAGAAGAGATATGCCACTTTTTACTACTTCAGATTAATTGAATATTTTTATTACAGTAAGGCTGAAATCCTTATTTCAGTCATGTCAGTTTCTTTACACTTCTTATTTTAAAATACACAAAAATACAATATTAATAGGCACAATAATTCATGATAAAATGTGGCAGATTATGGTAAGTTTTTAAAACAAAATATTTATTAAAATGTGTTTAAAATAATTTGATTACAAAAGCCTATTTACTTTAATAACACATGAATTGAAGCTAAGAAATTGCGACAAAATTAATAAAATTAAAATTATAAGGAATTTTTTTTTAAAATTTTTTTTTTTTTTTTTGCATAGCAATGTAAAATTCAAAGCATCCTGGAGATGGGGGTTCTAATGGACAGAAAGACATTTACTTTAAAATCCTGACCCAAAGCTTTCTTCTGGCACTTGTTGCTGACACTGTTGGGCAACTGAAATGAGTGAGCCAGAGCTGTATGAAGAATGCTTGTTTTTCCCACTGGAGATGAGAGACCTTCATGGGGTTTGCACACTATCAGGGCTCAACAAGAAACTGTGTGTAGCATGCAAGAAAAGAGGGAAATAGGGAGATGGTTTTGCTTCTGTAAATTGGTAGATAAGTGCTGAAACTAAGTTAGGCTGGTCTCTGAATGAGTGTGAGCAATTTTTTCAGCTTTGGCTTTTGGTTTTTAGTTCTCTTCAGTCTCTTCAGTCATCTTCACAGTAGGATATTATCTCCTTTAAACTTTCAGTGCTCAGTAATGTGGCAGCAGTGATTGTCAAGGACAATGAGACAGGATGGATTTTGAAGTGATCAAAACGTGCAGGAGTAGTCTTCAGTTATTCAGTCCTTTTCACACATGAAGAGAGCCTTGAGCTTAGTTTTTGAAAAAGAACTCTCTTTTCCAAAAAAACTCTTTCCCTTGCAGTGTTTTGACCAGCTTCAGGCAGTGATGACAGGATTATGGAGTGGTAACATATAGGCTGAAATGAGAAGCTATTTGGAAGATCTCAGGATTGTAGTCAGACAAATAATTTAAGCCAGTATAAGCTGTCAGTATTGATGAAAGCAGTAGATTCACACTTCCTCTGCTTCTGACTGCTTGTTCTCACCATTGTGCTGTTCTTTTCCTTTCACAGTACTTTTACTAGCCTAATGGTGAACTGGAGCAGATTCAGCTGGAGCTGGGAGAGGACAGGGGGTGTACCTGAATCTACTTGCCCCACTCTAATTCATTGCATAACTACACAAGCCCTTGTTTCAGTAGACAGGACAAGGTACCACCAGGATGAACAGTGACATCCAGGACACAGAGACAGCAGGACCACTTTTTCCCTGTGTTAGCACTGTCTTGTTGTCTCCACTGAAATGTATTTAATTTCCATTGAACAAGGACAGTTTCCCATTCTTAGCAGCTGGATCACCTTTCAGAAGAAGAGAGCTGAGGCTATCTTACAAAGCAAAAGGGTCTTGTCCAGCCAACATCTGGTGAGACAAGGTCAGGAATTCCTCTTGCTGATGGTTCCTGTGGTCAAAATTCTTCTGAAGCTCCTTGCAGGTGTTGCTGCCCCTAGACTTTGTTTAGATGGGAAAGCTTCCTCAGTGGGGTAGTTCAGATCTGCTAAGCATGGTTTTGTTGACAACCTTCACTTTATCAGGCTACATAGTTCTTGGGTAAAAAAGGGACTCTGAACACAAGTAGGGAACTGATAATTTTAAATATACCATAATAAACCACATTACATTATCCCCCTGTGGAATCATGTCAGATATTTGCTTCTTGTGTAACATGATTATTCTCTTTTTTTATCTTTCCCTGCCAAATCTTCACTGAAGTGATCTTGCAAACTGTTCCTTTTCACCATCAGTGTTTTACTTAGTATAGCTTGGAACTTGCCTATCTCTGTGCATTTGAATCCATTACTAATACATAAGCATTCATCAATTTGGCAGGAATGGACATTACACATCTGTAATTCATAAGCTTCAAGACAGTTTTGGGTGATGATGATTCAGGCATCCACTGAATGTCCAAATTCCCTTTGGCATCAGTTGTCCAGCCATAACTTGCTGGATCCAGCAGAGTGGGTTCACATTGCAGGAATCATCTCCAAATTCCTGCTTAATGGTTTGCATGCAGTTCATGCTGGAATAAGCAATCTTTGCATGGGGGAAGCTGGCTGGAGTCAATTTCATCCCTTTTGGCAGGGAAGGATTGATAATGGCATCAGTTGTTGCACTTTTAGGGACAAACAGATGGCACGTGAATTCTTGTAATTTCTGAAAGAAGCCTGATGAAAGCTCCCAGGGTTGTCCAAACACTGAGAAGTTATATTGATAATGGCATTTTCTTTGCATGAGTTCTAGGGCTCCCAGTTTTCCTTTGTCTGAAAAAAGCACCAGCAGCAGTGCATCCCCAGAAGACGTGCAGGCCAATCAGCGCCCTGTGTGCATCAGTCCCGGGGGAGCTGGCTATTATATCACTGTCAGTGAGTGATGCTTTGTGTCTGTTTTCTGACTTTCTCATGCATTAGCCAAGATCTATAATTCTGCTGGGCTTTGCCCATTGTTTGAGCGTGCAGTATAACACGCATCTTCCTTCTCTGAGAATTCCTCTTTTCTTGTGGTGGGTTCTGATTAGGAGGAGAGAGGGGATCACAGTGGAATTGAGATGTACTTTACTGTCATGATTTACACACACACACATGCACACACACTCCCCATCTTTAAAGAAAGAATTTCATGAGGTCTGACTTGCTGGTGGGACAAGAGAAAAATTTGCCTGTAATTTGGATTTCATGTCCTGCATTCGTGTCCTTGAAATATTTGTGGGTAGTGGATCCTCTTGGATTTCTCGGTACCTTTTGTTGTTATTGTCTGGTAAATGCTTAACAATGTTTTAACTTTATGACTTTCTGCACCTTTGTATAGTTCAAATGAGCAGAGATGCCTTGTTAACACCACTCAGCCTTTGGACAAGTCTTTGTTAATAACACAGACAGATGGGATAGTGATGGTTTCAGGGGGGCTTTGGTGGATTGCTTTTTTTTTCCCATCTGACTAAATAAACTAAGTCTTAGTCAAAGAGGTTTATCCATTGCTCTGTTCTTGCTGATGGGCTTAAGGCTTCCTTCTATCCTATTAGCATTGTATGAAGAAGCCATGTGCGTTCGACTTAATTCAGTTCTGAGGACTGAAAAGGCCACAGCTCACTCTCACTGCCTACTTTGATGTCTGCTGTCCTCTGTGAAACTGCTCTACACAGCACCACTTGGATGTCTATTGATTTTTACTTGGTTGCTTTCAGCTCTGAGTTCAGCACTAAATTATCTTTGGCAAGCATATCCATCAACAAGTTGTCTAGATACGTGATTTGTTTTCCCTTTGTCACCCTGGCTGATACATACCTAGTGTCTCCTTCAAACCTGGTCCTTTGGACTCCAAAGATTTTGTTTCTCAACTGAACTATTATTTATTGCTTTCTATTTTTTCTCTTTCAATAGAACCACTCTTGTTTTGAGATAAAAGTTGCTATCGTATCTGGATTGACAAAGACACTTTGTGAAAAATGAGAAGATCACTTGGTATGCAAAAGGGTTTCTTCCAGTGAAATATTCAAAATTTGGGTTATCCATTCAGTATTTTTCAGTGCTGTAATTTTGGTTGCCTTTGCTTGAAAGTAAAACAGCAACACCACCAGAAATTAGTGAGCTCTTGCAGCCACAGTTTCTCTGTTGAAAATGGCAAGGATCCTGGTTCTTTGAAGCATTCCTTACTTGTGCATCAGCACATGGTGTGTTACATCATACAGGCAACTGCTCATCCTCTGTTTTGTCTAGTATTTGAGGTGGGAGGATGTTTGGGTGGGCTGTGGGTTTTAAGTTTTGTGCTTCTTTTCTTTTTGAAGGCAAATTCATATGACTTGGATCCTGGGTTTTTGTTTTTCTAGAAGTGGCTCCCTTTGCAGCCATTGCTAATTTGACTCTTTGACCCAATGACACCCCAAAAGATCTATTTTTGGCCATGGTTATTCATACTTTTCACAATCCTGAATATGTGATGCTTCACTTTCATTCAAGCCTCAGGCAGTGTCCTGAAACAGAATCTGGTTGCAGATTTAGGCAGCTTTCAGAGAAGTATTTTCAAATGCACAGTCAAGTATGACTTTAGGTTAGAGCTTGGCATTCCAAATTTGTGTGAAGTGTGCTCACTTTCAGTGTTGTTTCAGAAACATTGACTCCTCCTCTCTCCACTGCTTACTTTCACTGTTGTAAAAAAATTGCAATAAAAGATGTGTATAGGAGACAGCAGCAAAGTTCACCATCATGTAAACACAAACAGAATGAGCACATCTATTATGAAAATAAGTTTTCATTTATTTGGTTGCCATCTTGGAAAAGCTAACCAGATTGACAGCAGTAATTTGTCATCAAACTGCTAAAACACATAGATAAGTCCTGTAACAACAGCCAAACTAAAGAGATAACGAAAAGTCTGATGATTAATGTAAAAATAAAATATAATAATTCCATCCTAACTCAAAATTTGGCCCTTTGAATTGTACCACTTAATTACCAGAGTCATTGATTAAGAAGAAAAATGCTCTATTTCCACCTCAGAGAACACTCAAACGGGAAGAGGAGAAGGAGTACAGGTATTCTTTACACTATCCCTGACTTCCCTTCACCACATAGAGGGTGTTAAATTTTAGCAAAAAGGCAGTATTTGACAACTCAGTAAGATGCAACAGCAAAACAATGCAAAGATGGATTTCCGTCAGAACAAATTGCTTTCGTTCAATGCTTTGCTTTATTCAACTCACATAAATTTCTGATATTATCATTATTTTTCTGTTTCTCCTTTAGAACCAGGTAGACAACTCCCCAGGATTTTCATATATATATTCTTGAAAAGTGAAACCTTTCCATTCATTCTTTACTGTCTCTGTAATAAGAGGTGTCTAGATGGATCTGGACCAGAAAATTGTTGAAATGGATATGTTCCTGGGAAGCATTTCATCTTTAACAAAGCAACATATTTGGCAAAAATTTACATTGTTACAAATGCTCTCATTAGGCCCTGAGAGCACTATTTGATAATGACATAAATGAAATAAATACTACCCTCAGAAAGCAACCTCCTGTGCAGAGCACTGTTAATGCAGTTCTCCCACTCACCTGTCTTTGATCACCTGCATTTGGATGGTAGGTTTAATGAGTGGACAAACACACAGGACTAAATAATCTGATTAGTAAGGAAGATTGACTGCCTGTGTAATGCTTTGTATTTTTGCTTTGATTTGGATGTTTTAAAAGACCCATAATGAGCAAGGCAGGGAAACCTGAGAATCATCCACCTAAGAAAATTAGTTAAAAATTTAAGGCAAGAAATTCATGGCAAGAGTAGAGGAGCTTGAGGAGCATGATGTCTGTAAGATTTCTCCTTTGTGTTTGTATTCTCTGAAGTTTAGTAAAATGTTGGCTGTAGTCAAGGGTTTTCCCCATGACTGAGAAATTTGTAATGTCTCCCGTACACACTCCCTGCACCTAGTAAGTTTTACATTTGCTAGGGACTTGTCTTCAATGAGGCCACAAACAGGGCCACCTCCCTCAACCCAACTGTCTATTTACATGAGATTTGTAGGAATTTAATAACTTGCAGTATAATTTCAGCTTCCATCAAACCTGGTGGAGAGTGGCCAGTTAACTTGGAGGCCATTAAGAGAGTTGAGTGTACATGAAGATAAGCAAACATGCAGGAAAAATACTGAAAAAACCCTCTTTTTTGTAGTAAACTTGGCTTTAAATAGTTGTTAAACATCAGGCTCTTATCTCTGTGCAATAATATTCCATCCTTCTAGTGCCTTTGGTGCAGTCATGAATCCTTGATGCTTTAGGCAATTTCTTATCTGTTGATGTGTCCATTTAGGAATCTGATGTGAAGGTCACTTTTTCTAACAGCTTATTTCCTTTGGAAATTTAGGCAGGTACAATGAACATAGACATAGGTCTCCAAATGTGAGGTTTTGTTCAATTTCAAACATGCTCTGCATGCTTGAAACCATTGGTCATTCTTGCCTTTTTTTTTCCCTATGTTTTGGAAAACTTGAGTCAAACACGGGTACTATATCTGTCTTAGAGCAGAGAAATTAAGGTAATTAGCCAAAGCAACTACTCAGTCTGTGCAGAGCAGAGCTGAGGAAAATAGGAGGAATTTCTCACCATGTAAGAAATCAATGAAGTTACCTCCATACTCTCGATAACGTCTGTCAACTTGAGAATTTAGCCAAAAGAACAATGCCCAAGCTAAAGGAAAGGGGAAAACAAGGCATTTAAGACTATCCCAGAGGAGATTAGATGAAGATCCCACTACAGGAGCTCTTGACACTCCAGCTGAAAGCTTAAGAGACTGCCCTGAATTAGATGTGTCAGAAAGCAGAGCTAACAAAAGCCACTGTGCCCAGCAGGCTGAGCTGTGCTCCCCAGAGGACTCACTGTCCATCAGAAATTAGTCACTGGGACAGAGGAGGGGAAAGAAAGGGAGTTCTGCAAGTGGAGTGAGCAGCATGGGTGGGAGGTGTCCCTCAGGATTGCTGCAATAGCCCCTGTTCGGAGCAGGGCTGTGAGGTAACTGCTGCCAGTAGGGTGTGCAACAATATCTGGGATCTGCTCTGCCACAGAAAAATACACATGTTACTGAAATGAATCATTTGAAGTGTTTAGGGATGATGGGATAAATGTCAAAATTGTTTGGCTGTAGAGAATGGCAGGAGTGAAGAGTCACATCTTGCACTTGTCTTCTTTCAGCCCTTTGTTCCCTCAGTATTTCCAGTGTGGTGGCATCTGGACCATAGTGGGACATGTTGGTCCACTCATACTCATCCCTTTCCTGGCCTCCAGTGGCTGGTGGGACATGGGAGTGACAGCCCTCTTGCCCCACAGCTGCTGCAGCTCAGGGTACACTTGGAGCAAGGTGTGCTCCAAGGCATTGCTGCGGTTGAGGAATGGTGGAGACACTGCTCTACGTTTTAGAGTTCAAGCTCAGGGCATTCCTGGAGAATTCCTTGCAGACAGTGTGCCATAACACCACTTGTAAACATACCTCCACCTGAGCTCATAAGAAGAAATGTGGAAGTGGTTTAGAGCTGTATATTTTCTGCAAACTCCAACTTTTGGGTCCTGAGGCTCTGTGTTGGTAGCACCACGTGTTGCTGGTTCATCTGAAGTGTGTTCAGCTGAGATATCTGTACGGGGAGGCTGGGGCAGGGCTCCTGCAAGCAGGGCTTGGCAAAATGTGTAACTCAGCAGGTGAGTGTCATTCTGTTCAATGGGATCTCTTCTGCCCAGTGCTTTGTGTCACTCCTCTCAGGCACACGCAACACCCAGGAGCAGATACCTCTTGTCATTAACTCCACCAGCTACTGGTTTCCTAACCCTTCCCTTCATCTGAGTGTCAGATTTTTCACTTGCAAATATCTCCAGAGCAAGCCTTCTCATCCAGAGGAAGCAGAAGGAAATTGCCCTCCTTAATGAGCATAGGCTGAAAGAGGAGGGATGCTTCCTGTCTTCTATGAACACAGTTGGTCTGTCTAAGGTACTGTTTGATGTGCCTGAACTTCTCCTTCAAACAGACTGTAAAGGCAGGGTCCTGACTCTTTCTTCTGTTACTTTTCACAGCTGGCAAGTGCCAAGTTGCACATGGCAGCTAAATTCCAGCTAAATTTGGAGTAACTGAACTTCTCCATCTTATCCACATGGTTTCAGTTCTCTCTTGCAGGTGTTGCCCTGAACTGATGGATAACACTTCATAAACTAAACTGCTTCCTTGTGCCAAGGGCAGCCTCATTTCAGCAAAAACTTTGTTTTGCACGGCATTACCTACAGGCTGAATCCAATGGGGTTCTTACTCCAACTGCAGCTTCCCTTGCTTTCCAGAGAAGTGTTGTGAGGAGAAGGTTAAGGCAAGGACTGTAAAATGCCTCCAATCCCAGGCCTAAAGTCAAGCAGACTCTAGTGCCAGTATTGAACCTAATTCCTTCTCTTCAGCTCTGAGAGACTGAAAAGGCTGCTCTGCCACCACCAGCCCGTTGCAGCCGTGGGGTCTGAGTCTGTGTGTTCCTCACATAAAACAGTGCTGTGGAATTCACAGAGTTAAAATATCCCATGTACGGATGACCAGTTTAAAAAAAAAAAAGTTTGACAGGTTTAAGTAAAAGCTCAAAAAGATCCTAGAAACAGGGGCACTTCTGAGAGTTCCAAGTGTGAAGCTGTAAAGTCTTCATATGCTAAAAAAAAAAGGATGTTTAACACTTTAGCATTTGTCCTTTATTCAGCTATCTCATGTTGTTGTAAATCCAGTAAGAACTGAAAACAGGCAACCTCTTCACAGTGCCTTTTTTGGGGCTGTTTAATAAACATACTCTAGATACAAATTTAGCCAATAAAAGGTTCATGTAGTATGTATGTATGTATAATACATGCACAAAAGGGCTATTCAAAATGCATAGCAACCACTCGGCAGGGTTTAATTTTCCTTAACAGTTTTCCATTTTCCTTTAAATTTGAGATGAGAGTGGGGGGTAGCAATCAGAATCCTTGGCATAAATAGGATAATAATAAGGAAGTTCCTGGTATTGTTGATGTAACAGTTCTTAGCAAAGCATACAACTGAATTCAGATTAAAAAAAGTTTTTTATTAAAAGGGATTGCATGAATGAAAAATGTGAAAAGTTACTGGAAATCCCTCATAGCTGTAAAACACTGTTGTGTTAATCATATGAGAAATGAAAAACTAGCTGATATTTTTGTAACACAATTCTTAGCTTGGCTGACACTTTAAAAAATTTATTTGAAACACTATTAGCATTCTGTATGATAGCACACATAAATTATGTCAGCCAAACAGTACAGCAGGTTACATCATTGCCTTCTGTGACATTTATGAAGCCAGCATCTGCTGTGCTCGATGGGTTGGCTTTTTCCAAAGCCTATCTAAGGGGTTTACAGCTGGCTTTCCAAATATATGCCCTGCCATGCTCTTAAAGTGACACACACAAAAACACACACATCCCCTGCATCATAGGCAGGTTTAGATTTCCATCCACTTTTCTCACTTAATGGAACCTGTTGGAGTGTCAGGTCTTGTGTGTCCTGGCAGGGAAGACCCAAGTGTTAAACAGATGTTTCTGTTACAATAATGCCTGGATGCCCAGACTGAGATTGTAATTCCATTTTAGCACGAGTGAAGAAGTAGAAATTTTTAGTAGTTCAGCACTAAAAGTTTAGTTACTAAGTTTAGTAGTTGTTTGTAGCACAGTGAAAAGGGTTGAGACTTCTGGGTGCTGTAAAACCTGAAGGATACAGAGGCAGGGGTTATTTTTAAGTTTTTGGTGCCTAATGATAAAGATAAGATTTTGGGGTTGGGTTTTTTTCCAGAAGAATCGAACCTTCTAAGTGTCACTATAACCTGGTAGCTAGCTGCCCTCAGACACTGAATGGGCCGGGGGCTGGGCTCTTCTTAGGCACCTAAACAATTTAACTTTTGCATTGTGCTGGGGGAAAGGCTGGAAATGTGCCTGCAGGGTTTTGTGAATGCAAGGAAGATAGAATTTTAAGGAATCTGGGATCTAGAAAGATGCAAAATAGGGAGTGGTGATAAAATAGCATCAGTTCTGACAGCCACAACACAGTACTGTGCAAGTCAGACTGCCTGGTTTATTTTGACCTGTTTGGGGTTTTGTTTGTTTTGCCTTCTGTATGGAACAGCACAAGTCTCCTGTGATGTATTCGGGAAATAAATGGAAGAACCTCATCATCTTCCCTTTGCTTCTTTATCTTCCTCTGCTACAAAAAAAAAAACAAACCTTTTTCCTGCCTAGATTGGGAGAATAATCTTGTGATATATATGGGCTCAGAGACATGCATACATGCATATGTGCATATGTGCTTGTGTGTGTGTGTCTGCATAGATGTACATGAAGCATTCCACCCATAAGTTCTGAAATCAAACAAAGCCTGAGACCCCTGCTGTGCACCAAATCCTCTTGCAGTTCTGATACGTGCGTGTTGCAGGCACTGCTTCTTCCTCAGAAAGGTTTTCTGTGCTCTCTGTTTATCTGGTTTTCTGAGGAGCAAGCGGAGGTGAAAATCACATTACCAAGAGGCATCCCAGTTCTCTCACCTGACTGAAGGAATCAGCTTCAGATTCCAGTGCAAAACCCATGTGTAAAATGCAAAGCTGCTACTTTGTCCATATTTTTTTTCCCCCTTAAGCTGTCCAGTGGCTTGAGATACCTTTTTCTGGGGCAGCAGTTCTTGCAAAAACCCAGTCATTTCATCAAAGCCCCAGACTCTGGAGAACATGGGCTGTGCCATCACAGGGCTGCTTTTCAAGGAGGCATCTGTGCTTAGCATATGGCAACTATTTATTATAGCTGTTGCATTGAGAAACAACAATTCCCATGATAATTGTTTCTCGTATATCAAGATGCTTCAATCTCTGTTTCCCACAACATTCTGCTTGTCTGGTATGTGTGTGCCAATGTCACCACAGTCCTAGCAGACAGTTGTCTACGTTTTGTCATTACTGAGGGTAAACAGATATGACTTGAGTGGGAAGGAGAGCGGGGGAAGTGGACTGATAATTTAGTCTGTCTTTGGTGCTGCACTGTGAAAGCAGCACTGAATGATTTGTGGGCAATATTTACAAATCTCCCCTCCCTCAATACACCCATCCATCCCTTTTCTTCAAGCACACATTGTTTAAGGGCTTTAATGCTTATTATTTGCCAGCCTGCAGTACAGACGATGCTTAGTTTTGCAAGGGGATGGGGTGGCTTTTCCACCCCCCACCCCCAATCATCTACTGCTCTCTTCATTATTCCAGAAGAAGCACTCCTGTGTTCCCCCGAAAATACATAGTGTGTATGGACAGTTACACATGCATGCATACACTTTCAGCATTATACATAGAATACACCTTTTCTCCTTTTGCATACAGCAATCACATACACACCTTTCATATGCTAGAAGTGAAAATCCCTAAACACGAAAGAAAGAAAGACAGAAAGAAAGAAAGAAAGAAAGAAAGAAAAAGAAAAAGAAACAAAGACCACACTATAAGGCAGCCTCCCAAAGTCTTGTCAGCAGCAAGACCTCAACTTTTGCTGCCTGACCTGGCTGTAATGTTCGTTTATGGGCTTTGAGTCTTGGAGAACAATACAGGGACTTATTTTGAAACTGTAGCAGTTCAGCATCTTGTCTCTTTGTTTGCTTAAGTCGGTGCAACTCCATGGACTTTCCGCATCAGTGTCTTGGCCCATGCCAGGTGAGATTTGATTACACAGAATATGATAATATTTGCTTTTTTCCATTCTTTTTTGGTTTGTGTGGTTGTTTGGGGAAGACAAAGGATAGAATGTACCTTTTGTGAGTTAATGTAAGTGTATTATACCTGGAGATGGGTCAGCAAAATCAGCATCTGAGAGTTCTGTGCTACACATAAACATTGTCCTAATTTCCTCAGATAGCCAGGGCCACTCCTGAGAGGCTATAAGCACTGAAAATCATTACTTAATTTATATAAATGGAATTCAGGATTTAAATGATACATAAAGACATAAGTTTGATTCAGCAATCCAGACTTAGCTAGGAAGGGTGTTGACGTTTATAATGTTTGAACATAGGTCACACTACAGCAAAATTCAAGCATAAACAAGATTTGATTTCAGATAGTTCTGTGAGTATTTAAGCAAAAAGAAGAGTCTATTAATTTTTGAGAAATTAGGGTCTTTTCAAAACACAGCACTGATCTCTTTTGAAGGTCCCAAGCTCTTCACACCATGTTGAGCAATACTCAGCCTTTATGAATCCTGGTCTTTTGTGTAGCACCGATGTGTTTATATTGGCCACAGGAGATTCACATGTACTGTGTTATTCCTAAGTTCCTCTGATTATAACCAGCTTCTGAGCTTTTATGTTAAAACCTGAGATGAAACAATTTTGGTTGTCACACAAGGTGATGCAGCTCTTTCTGAAGTTACATGACTCTGCTGCTTTATACCCTGCTAACTGGGTCCTGTATTTGCATCTAAAAGTCTGACTTCATAATGCTGCTTTATTTTTGGCTTTGTGCAAGCTGTTTCTAGTTGAATCAATAGTAAAACTGCTCCTTAAGGCAGATAAATATGTAATTAGTAGAAATAATGGAGCAGTAGTCATTCAGCTGCAAAACTGATGCTTCATCTAAATGTGTGTAAGGCACTTTATTTAGTTGGCATGTTGCTAGCATCTATTAAGTTAAATTATGAGAAGTGTTTTGAGGCCTTTCACACAGAATGTGAAGCCTTTCATTCCTTATTTACATGTGTGAATATATATGCAAGGGGATTTCAACCCATGAATTAACTCCAGAGGAAAACAAACCACCAGATAAACACAAAGGCTGGGGATGTGTTTGGGTTTACTGTTTCTTCCCTTTAGAAAGCAAAGAAGCATCCGAACAGAATTTTCTGATTAATTTATTCAAAGAACTTAATTGATGTATCACAACACAGTGCTATCATTTACATGGCATTGAAAAAATGGAATTGCTTAGTTCATTGCACTGACAGCTGAGAGACTAACATGAAGCCAACCTTTGGTGGTCATTTGTTTCAATTTGAAACGTGATTCTATTCAAATATGACCTCTCACTACTGGGTGTTCTAAATACTGAAATACTATGCAGTGGTTTATTGACACCAGTTAACACTGGTAGGGAGGGATGGATGGAGGGAGGGATGGATGGATGGAGAGATGGATGGATGGCTGGATGAATGGATGGATGGATGGGTGGATGGATGGATGCATGGATGAATGGGTAGCTCCAGATCCTGTTGGAAGTCGGCATACATCTAAGAGTTTTAATGCAGATACAAAACTCAAGAAAAGCAACCTCTTTCCCTACAGGAAGAGAGGTTTTTAACTTATCCCACCTGCTCCTTCAGGGTTTGTATCTGGGGACTTCGACACCTCTACAGGCCACTCAGCAGTGCAGAGTGGGGCACAGCTGAGGCATGACCAAGACCTGCAAAGTGTCAACTCTCAAGCAATGGATGTCTCTGCTCTGCAGCCCAAGGTTCTCTGCCAGCAATTCTGCCAGGGGGAGATGAGGGGTGAGAGGAAAAGAGATGGGTGAGAAGAGAGTATCTCCATGTACCAGGGTGTTTTACCAGTAGCATGAGAATAGCTGCAAAAAAGTTACAGATCTTCAGTTTTTCATCTTGCTACAAGCAACAGCTACCTTGTCACACTGTCTCATAAAGATCTTAAAGATTATTTTCATACTTGAAACTTCCTCTTCTTCAAAGAACAGCAAGACTTTGAGACAGCTATGTGGGAATTCACTTAGCCAAGCACTGCAATTTCAGTTTGTCTGCAATGATCTGCAAACCACAGACTCTGAAATGAGCAAGGGGTTATGTGAATGTTCCTTGTAAGTATTTATTTTTATTTTCTCTAGCAGAAGCTGTCAAATAAAGCATCTCCTGCCCTTCAGAGCTTTTGCAGTCTGTGCAGACCTTCTGCAAGCCAGGGCTTTGCTTAGTACACTTAATTAGAGTTTGCTTATTATAACAGTGGAAAATACAAGATGGTTTGACTCTGGAATTAAATTTTGCTGCATTCTATTCTTGGTTACCATCAGTTGCTTCATACTACTGGCAAAGATGCTCATGAAATCTGGGCATGTCTGGAGCAAGAAAGGTTAGTAGATTTAACAAGGAGGCATTAAAAGTTGATTTAATAGAGCAGTAGCTTGGACTTTAGTGTGTAGCATAATTTCAGCATTGCTCCAGGGTAAGTATTCAATTTTGACTTTTTTTTTTCATTCCAGACTAAATGAAACAGATGTCTCTCAATACTCATCTTTGATAAACATATTCTGAGAATCGTCCATCCAGTTGTAAGTGATTACATGGCTAAAAATGCAGCCTGTAACTGAGAAAACAGATGTGGTGGTAATTATCCCTGTGCCCTGCATATCAAACATTAACTATTGTTGCTGGAAAAAAAAGGGCTGAAATCAAAAAGAAGTGGGATTTGCTGCACCAGACCAGACCGTCGGTTCGGTTTGCCTGACACTATCCTCAGATATGGGCTGAGCCTGATAATTTATCAGGAAATCAGGCATGCTTCTTTATAACTTTGCAAAGAATGTATAATGCTTCTTTGGTTCACTATCAGTTGTTTGCACATGATTCTTCCTAGTCAGGCATGGAACTCTGAGAGTTTTGAGTCTAATTATAATAATTTGAGTGTTTTATATCTACAACCTCAATTTTCCATACAGTTTTACCACCCTCAAAAGCAGTAGCCAGCTGTGCTCTGTCTTCAGTTATATGGGAATTGAAATGCCTCGATAGGAAGTTTGAGGTTGGATCACTGAAAATAACTTTTGCCTGTGGCTGTTGCGGAAAATTCCATTTGGATGTGCAAGCTTATCATCTGATCTTTCAAGATGCTGGTGAGATTAGCACTAGCCAGAGTGACCAGGCTGTGTGCAAGATCTCAGCCTGGGCTGGAAGGCTTAGTCCTTCAGCAAAAATCACTGCAGCTGTTTCTGGTTGCTCTTGTTTTGCTGTCACATAGCTGAAGATGATTCAATTTGATGATATAAGTGTCCAATAAGTAGTCTGCAATAGGAATTTATCTTTCTGCTATTTTTTATGATTTTTTAAAAAAGGTTCCAGTTCTGAAAATGTGAAGCTCCTCTCAGAGGCTGACAAAGGTATTTTGCCCAGATTCCCATCAACTAACAGGAGGCATCTAACCTATGATACCTAAGGGCACTCATCCAGCACTGGCTGTCTGAAAGCTGCAGATCCAGACTGGTAGTCTGTCTTTCTTCACTTGCCAGTCCAGGACACAGCAGGTATTTTCAGAGGGCAGTTCAGCCCCTCCTAAAATAGATGGGAAAATATTCTCCCACAGGATCCTGACTGTGCCTATTTGGTCTCTGACTGTAAAGGGAGCCTGCAGTGCTGACACAAGCTAGAAGCCTCGTGGTGGCCTGGTTCCCTGAGGTGTGTCATTCCAGTCAGCCTCATGGTTCCTTCGCTTCTGCTCAAGCTGGGGGACAGCCAGTCTCTTGCAGAGGTTATTCAGTTCACTTGAGATACGAATCTGTTCTTGGGAAGTGCTGCTTTTCCTTTGACCATTAGAAATGGGCAGCTCACATAGCATTGGGATGAAGCCAGATTGTTTTCCTAAAGTCTTATACCAGAGTAGAAGGAGAGAGGACTTTTTGCAGAACTCAGGAGCTCTGTTGGTTGTCTGGAAATCTCTCTCTGGGACCTGTTGCTCTCCCACACAAGGAAGAATAAGTGTTACCATCTATGGGACAAAAATGCCATACCAAAAGCTTTGGACTTCACTTCATGAAGTGAAAATACATGCTGTATTGATTAGAAAATACTCTGCTGTGACATCTGAACACAGACATTGAATTAAATTGCCTGCTTTGATTTCAAAAGCTAAATATAATGAAAAATTGTAACTTGTCAACACACAGCTCCATAGGAGGGGCCTTGCTCGTGCTAGTCCTGGTCACATTAACACAAGTTAGAAATATGTGTCACTGTGTTCTGATGTACAGAGGAATGTGGTAATCTCTTTCAGTTTTCCTGAGAGGTTGGTCAATAAGATCAAGCTACAGTGCCAGGCTTATCACTTCAGCTCCTCCTCAGCTGGTCAGGCTTTGGACAGAAGCAGGCTCATGGGATGGACTTGCTGATCTGGAGTAGAGGCATGACCCTGTGGCACAGGGCAGCCAGAGGCTGGTGGTTAGAACAGGAAACTAATGCAAACTGCTTATCACTGACAGGCAGGTAAACCTTAGAAATTGGGTGAACTCACCTGTGTGAATTGCGTGAGAAATAAGACCATGCTGTCTGTTTTCCTGCTTTAATCTCATTCAGGGCACAGCAATTTATCATACTCCCAAAGTCAGAGCCCTTCTCAGTGCAGAAGAATGGGCTGAAGTTCCATGGCTGAGGATCCTTGGGACACAAGTGTTCAGGTCAGAAAAATCTCATGGACTTTCTGGGTATGAAATACACCTGTCCACAGTATGTTCTGATTATATTTGGCTGTTTCTCCATGCATGTCAAATAAACTTTCAGGGTGGTCTCCCAAGAGATATTGTGAAGGCAGACAAGGCTTGTTTTTTTGCAAAATTCTCCTAAAGTTGGGCAAAATGTTTAGAAATATCACACGTGCACTCATGCAGGGGAAAAATGTGATATGTTAATGTGGAAAACCATGTCTCCTCTTGTTATGCACAACAGACATGAGAGAGAAGAGCTGTTGGAAGCTGAAGGCAGCTCCCAGGACTCAGCTGAGGGCAGGTTGGGCTGGTTCAGAACACAAGAGCTTTTCTCTGCATTCTCCTGCGCCCTGTGCTGAGCAGCAGCAGGAGCAGCCGCTGGTTTGGCTCAGCAGCAATCACCATGTTAGCCTTTCATTAGTGTCTGCCACTAATTAGCATGCCTTGTGCTCTCTCCAGAGCACCAGATCAGGCCTCACAGCTTTTGCTAGGCAGAGGATAACTTTAGTTACCTGACCAGATTTGCTGATCTCCTGGTAGGTACCTCACCCCTTGCGCATCTCCGCGGCCAGATTGTATCAGGCTGCTGAGCACTTCCAGCCACAAACAAGAATGATCTTGTTTGGTTCTGAAAGCCATGATTTGGGCAACATCCCATTGCTCTTTTCTGATCCATCTTCTGCTGACATCAACTTTAATTCTTTCCAAGCACAGTCAGAAGAGCAAGCTGCAGGTTTAAGCTCACCGTGGGCAGTGAATTCCCTCTCGCATTTTAAAAGCCTTTTGCGTTTCCACAACTCTGTAGCCTCTTGTAGGTCTCAGAGAGGGAATTGCAAGTTGTAAATTTCTTTACCCTGTCCCCCTTTCACACTTCTAAGAGTGAAAAATAAAATGCTGCCAGCATTTTATTTTTGCAGCAGGGCCATCCCTCTGCCTCTGAATAAACATTTGTGTGAGGGCTCTCATTCTTGCCAAGGTGTTAGGATAACATTCTCATGCTGATTCCCCTGTCCTCCTTCAGCACCCCAGTGCTGGAGGTCTATTTCCGAGGCTTTGAAATGGCCCTGCTCTCACCTCATCCCATACACATGGAAATGAGATCAGCAGAAGGAGGGAGCCAGTAAATCCCATGGGGACCCAACAGGGCAAGTTGGGAAATGATGCCCTTCAGTGTACTGATGGTTGGGTGAAGAGCTCGGCATGGACAAAGGGGCTGCAATGAAAACAGAGAAGACCAGGTTGCCCAGGGCATGGAGGCAATGCTGAAGGGCTTGGGCCTCTTTTCCTTCAGACTCCACTGCCCATTTCACCATTGTTTCAGCAAAAGCTAGAGCTTTTAGCTGTTTGCTTACTGTTACAAGCACAGGACAGAGGATTTCTTATCATTAGCAACTGTCTGTGTAAGGGTTTGGATGTAACATGACCAAAACTGTGCTGAGAATCTACAGGGAAAGTACTCTCATCGTCCTTGTTTCAACACAGGCACACTCTGGGTTCCCTGAAGAGGACACCAGGTTCTCAGGCTGCTTTTCATTTGGCTTAAACATCAGATTTTAATACTTTTGTGTACCTTATAAATCGTGGTGAAGATCAGCGTTCCTCTCTTTAGTGCAACAGAGGTGTGTTAAAACCCAGCAGGATTTACACACATGTGGGTCTCTCTTAAGAAGCTCAGCTGTAAAAATAATTCTCATCACACATCACAAAGGTGGCTGTGGTGTCAAACACAGCAGACATTTGGTGAAGCGTACTCCTGGACAGGACCAAGTAGTTGTTAAGCATGCTAAGAAACAGTTCTCTCATGCAAACAGAGGCCACCAAAATGGTTTTTGAATAAGAACTCACTGAGTTTTCTTCCCCCTTTCATCTTGTCAGGAAATCTCTGTGAACTTCCCTCCTCTCCATTTGCTTTCCTTCCCCTTTCTCTGCTGTCATTTACCAGCCGGGCTGTTTTCTTCAAAGTACCCTCTAAATGTCACAACCACTGAACAACCACAGCAAGTAATGGAAATGCCCTGGTAACCCTTCCCAGAGCACTTATGTACCAATGCTGAATAATTTGACCTGCTCTCATTCTTGTTCCCATTCTTGGGAACATATTTCACCGTAAAGGCAGAGGAAAGAGAATAGGTTTAAGATTTTGTTCCCTTTTCTCTTGCTTCTCTTTTGATGTAAGACAAACTCTACAAACACGAACTAGAAAAACCCTACAGCCCAAACCAGACACCACTCAGAAGGAGTGTGCCAGATAATGCAGCATGAGGAACATTTCCATTTTGAGTGCTGTTGTGCATGCTTCACCATGTACCCCTAATTATAAGAAAATTACTTAAAAGTCCTCAGGGACCTCTAAAAAGAGTAATCCATAACAATAAAGGGCTTGGATATAGCAAAGATGTGCACATGTTTGAACACAGGGTTTCACCCTGGGAGAGACAATCTGTGATACAGGATTTCAGGCAGAAATCCAACTCTTACTTAAGTTTTTAAAAATCAAGAGTTTTTCGAAGAGCCATGAGAACTGCTCTTTTGCTGATTTTTTCTAATGCATCAAAAGACACTTTCTGGAAAGGCCCACAATAACAGGCATTTAACCATGATAAAATATGTTAAGATACCCTACTTGACTGATCTTGGAATTTCTGTATAATTTCATTCAGGGTTGGTTAAAGTTCTCATCTCCCAAATGACTTATTCCTATCTGCTTATTTGATCACTTTGAATTTCACACTGTTTTGTATTCAAGGTGTGCCTGAAGCAGTGTCCTCAAACCCAGCTCTTACCCAAGATGAGAAAACAAATACTGAAGTGAGGACTTAAGCTTTGAAGATTATCTTACTGCAGCCTCAACCAGATCTCTGGATCTAATCTAGATAAGGGCTTTGGTCACTGCCCCCTTTCTCTTTTACAGGATCAGGGCAATATTGAATGTACTGTCTTCCTCATTATAGTTTGCCCTCCTTCCCTCCAGGCCTTTCACTGTACATAATTTGTCTTTCCCTAAGCAAGCCACAGGGACCTTATCTCCTGTCACCAGAGAGCTGCTTCAAACCTTATCTGAGTTACTCACTCTGTTTTACAGCTCAGGAGTGAGCAGAGGTGTCCTCTTCAGCTCTCAGAGGTGTGGGTTTAGCCACACACTTACCTGTTCACACGTATTCCTGCTGACCTGCTTCCCATCTGCATCAAACCAAACAGCAGCACTGAGTGCAACCAAGCCAAAGCCCAGATGAAGCCCTTCATCTCTCATCTCTCAGGTGTGTGGCAAGGACAGTCAGGGCACATGTGGGGCTGGTATGACATGTTCCCAACTGGCCTTGTGTCAGAGCACATTCCTGGTTTGAGTTTGACCTTGGGAGAACTGTTTAACCTGTCCTCTGTGTCTTTATTTCCCAACTTTAAACTCAAGTTGCTGCCTTGTTTGCTGGATTGCATGAGCAAATTAATCAACCTCTCAGAGAAACTCAGAGACTACAGTGACATAAATAGAGCTGGCCAGGAAACTCTTCTCAAGCCCTTCAACTTTATTGCACTTCAAGATAAAACAATATTTCAAAAGTTATTTAGGGGATTGGTAATTGAAACAATTATATACATAGAACAAACATCATTCTGACAGTAAGTGTGTTCCTATGGGATGTGGATTCACATTCAAATTGCCATTGACTCCAGAGATGGTCTTGAACCTGGAGCTTTCCTTTCCTGGAAAACTTCAGAATTATGGTACATCATAAAAGATGGTTATGTTAAAAAAAACTGACTGGATCTGAACATAGTAAGAATAGGAGGAATGTGATTCATATGTGCTAATTTTAAATATGGACCAAAACTTATAGAGAAGGCAAGGCACAAGGAGGAATAAAAGAGAAGGGAAAAAAAAAAAAAAGAACACAAAAAGGCCTGCATATCTATCACCAAATGTGTCTTTTCCAAAGCATGAGGAAAAAAGCATCATGGAGAGTGCAACACAGCAGGCTAGGTGTAGACTGAATGCATAAACCTGTCCTCAAAGCACTGAGTAGTGAGGTGTGAAACAGACAAATTTAAAGAAAGGAGAGCTATGTCAGCAGCAGCATCAAAACGTAGAGACTAACACAGCCTTGTTTAAGAGAAATTAGAGGCAGGGAGAGAGGGAGGGAGAAAGTGTTGCTACACTATAAGATTATCACACATCTCTAAAGAGGTCTGAAAGAACTGACTTCCTGCTGGGGGGGTTCGTCTCGTATTGGTGTGAACAAGCATCTCACTATCACCTGCAGAGGCTTTAAGTGCAAGTGGTGACACTTCAGTATTCACAGCCTGCCTTAGAAAATCCAGGGGAAGCAAAAGAAAGATGAAAACCATGCAAGTCAAAAGGGTGTTGCTCCCATTGTTCTCCTTGCTCCTTGGTTAACTGGCAATCCCTTTGAGCAACAGAGGGGTCACATCTGTCCAGATGTGCTGTGCCTGCATCAGAGGGCAGGGAATGGTGGAAGCAGCTCCACGCAAACACCTTTCATGATAATAACACAGTGAAGTCACCCTTCTTGGCAGGACCAAGCTCTCACAAAAGCATGTTTTTAGCAGAATATAACCTGCAAGAGCACTGCCTGTGGAAGATGGCTGTTACCCTGTGATAGGGCAGCACTGAATACACTCAGGACTGTCATGAACTCTATGGACTCCTGAGACTGAGTCACCAAAGATAAGAATGGGTGCATGTAGACCCTCTCCAGTTAGGGCCTTGGCCATGACTGCTGCACCCCTGGCCATGAGCTCCTTCGGGTCCTGGCCTGCTGGCTTGAGGGCTGAATGTGCTGCTAAGTATGTGAAAACCTGAAGGTGAAGGGAGCCGCTTGTGGCCGTGACAGAAGGGAGAGTGAGCTTCTCAGTATAACAGCAAAGGACAGGGCAGGCACCAAAAAGGGAGGGGAAAGGAAAATCAGCCTGAGTTCTTGACACCAGGCAAATCAGTTGATCAGTGGGGTCACTGGAGGACTGTGCTGAACTCGGGAAAGATGTGAGCAGTGTCCCGTGTTTTGGTGCGTGTGTTTCACGCCTTGCAAACAGTGCAGCACCATGGAGCTCCCCAAAGAGAGCCTTGCCTTCCAAGGGGAACTGCTGCAATCTCCAGCAGGAAGGAATGGGCTGCCAGGCTGGCCCTGCTATTGCACCGTGTAACGAGAGTCGGGAACAAGCAGGGCTAACCAAGGTCCCTTATTTAGGTGATACAATACCAGTAACAAAACCTGGCTTATTTTCCAGGAAGGGATGTGTGAGGGGGTTTCTTTTGGGGCTATGGGGAGTATGCTCTCAGTGTATGCTTGCCTAGTTTCAATACTTATTTCTGGTTTGGATAACCTCATTCGTTTGATGTCCAGTCCTCTAAAAAAGGACACAAGTAAAAATGAGAACTAACGTTGAGATCCACAGACCTACAATATCCCACAGCCATTTTCCACAACAAAAAAGCTGTTCATGTTCTTGATTCTTCTTGGGAGGCAAGATGTTGTCTATAACCACCGCAAAAAAACAAACAAGCAAACTAAATGTTTTACTTTTCGCTCTTATTAACCCCTCCCCAGCAGTCTATTTCACTTTTGAAACAGTGATATAATGTGTCTGGCAGACACTTACTAAAGAGCTGTTCGAGTTTGCCCCTGCATTTCAAGAAAAAAGTTATTTTCCCCCTTTTAATGAAAATTCACTTTTTTGGTCCTCCCTTACTCATTTATTTTTGAGGCCTTCCACCTCTGTTAACTGTGGGAAAGGCTGAGCTTTGCCAGGGTACAGCACGCATTGTAAAAGTAATTCAATTTTACACCATAGCAATGACATGATCAAGGGAACTTTGAGCAGGCTTTGTGACCAAGAGCATTTAACAAGTATGTGAAAAGCTTCCAAAGAGCCCTCGTGAAAGAAAGAAAGGTTACAACAATAGGAGACTCAGTTTGATAGTGGTAAATTAAGAGTCATAGGAGTGACTCTAATCAGGTTAAGCTTTAAAGAAAGAGAAGCACCTTTATATCTCTTGGGTACAGGCCTGAGTGCATTAAGAACTGTTGGATTTGTGTTGGGAGGTACACAAATCCCTGTGCCACTCAGCACTTGCTCCTCCTTGGGCTGAAGAATTCGACTCTGCAAGGAGAAAGCCCTTCCAGGCAAAATAAATAAAACTTCAGAATTGGACTGAGTACCTTGGAAAAAGAATATTGAGTTGTTAGTGGTTTTTTAGTCACTATCTAGACCTCTTTAGGAGTTGTTATCTTCCATTTTGTTCCCTGTGGAAACCTGCTGGCAGTGCCAGTGCAAGCATGGGGACAGTCTGGTGCATTAAAGTGATGATGAACCATTCACAAATGTAACTCGTTTTTAGGATCCGTGGAGCCTGAGCCAGATGCTGCTCTGAAGTGCATCATGTGCACGTGAAAGTGACAAATATTCATGTATATCATGTGTATTCATTTGCACATTAGGTACAGTGGTTCTGGGCATGTCATTAAAACTTTGGTTTGGTAAAGGATGTGCATAGAGATGTACACTTCATTGGAGAATCCAGCTATCTAAATAAATAACACAGATACAGACAATCTAGTTGTTAGAGTTAGTTTTGTTGTTTCTCACACATGGCTTATTCAACAACTTTTATGCATCTGTTACTGTGAAAAATGCTCAGAATATATTTTGCACAGGAAAAAAGGTTATAACTTGTCTTTGTTGGGAAAAAAAAAAAAAAAAGAAGAAAAATTTGGGGCTGCCTCAATTTTGCAATCGACAGGGACACCTACAGGAAGACAAAATTAACACATTGGCATATTGGGTGTTTTCGGCTTTATTTGTTCACAGCTTGAGCCTATTACCTAATAGAGACACAAGAAAATGGCCCATCTGTTTGCAGTGGGCAAATGTGTGAGTAGTACTCTCTGGGGCTGCGTGGGAGAAGGGCTGCTTTTCAAGGACGTATTTACTTTACTCTCTGTTTTCTCAACGGTGTATATAACTCAATACTAAAAGGCTAATTTGTTTGAGAAAACCAAACCTGACTTCTTCAGTTAATTGCTTACAGAAAAGCCGTAGGTATTGCTTGGATTCTGTGTGCTTTGCTGAGTGCACTGGAGTGGCCTCCGCTATGCGGCTGGCGAGGGTGCCTAAAAGCCAGCTCGATAGCAGCAAAGCACTCATTGTTCCTGTCCTGCCTGCTCTGCTGGGGCTGCAGCTCTTGGAAAAGATCAGGGATGTGCAAGGAGTGTGAGAGAGATGAAAGTCTGTCTATCAAGGAATGGGGATGAGGCAGCTGGAAGGGAGAGTCTGCTCAGGGGCACGTGGGATTTGGGATATGATTAATGCTTTGGCAAAATGTTAACGAGAACAGGATCTGGCAACTGAGAGGAAATGCCTATGTGCTCTCTTGCAACCAGCCTCGAGCCGGAATAGAAGCCTATGCTCATGCCAAAGTGAATCCAAGCATTTGCATGTTCATGAGTGGAAACAGGCTGTAATTGAAAACATGGAATTTGGAGACCCGCATCCTGCTGGACCCGTTCCTCCAGTGGGAGCTGGGTCTGCTTTGTAGCTCCTTTTATCAAAGAGAGACAGAAGAGAGTTTTGGTAAACAGCAACACCCCAAACAATGTCAGCAGTTACTGCATTTTCTCCCCAGCATCTTCACCACTCATGCTTTTAAAACAATTTTTAAAACTCCTCCAGTCAAAACTACCGATGCCCGAGGTAGCCTTTACTTCTCTCTAGTGTGCAGGGGCAGAACTGCTTGAAGGTATTAGCTATGCTAAGCCTCTTAAATAACTATTAAACACATAAAACTCTTAAATGCACGCAAATCCTGTGTAGCAAATGGCAAACAATAAGGAAAAGCTGATCAACCATTATACAGCAATTTAATCTATGCAATTTGCATAATTTTGCCCAACGGAAGGAGGCTATGGCAGAACTGCTTTCTGGAGAAAGGCAGAAATGCTTTACCAAACAGGTAAACAATTAGGAATGAGGAATTTGCAAGTCCTTGGCAAATTCTTGGCATAAGGACAAAGGGAGTGTGATATAATTGCAAGGGATGTGATGCAGATGAACCAGAGGAGACAAAAGACAAGTTGAGAACTTAAAAAAAAAAGGTCATTTTGCTATCAAATTAGAGGATTTAGAACAAAGGTTGAACGTGTACCTTTAGCTCAGTCCCTCTGTATCATTGCTGCAGACTTAGTTGTTGGCATGCTGTACCTGAGCTATGGCACTCGTAGCACCCACAGACAAACTGCAGCTACCTACAACACTTGTGCATGTGCAGCACCTTCGTGTTTGGAGAGACCAAAGACTGGGGGCTTCAAACCATTCTGCATTACTGATGGCCACAAGGCAAACAAGCCACCAGCACCAGGACTCGGGGCCACCCCACAGTACAGCCTGTGCCTCCTCTGGGGCTCTTACAGAAAATGTTTTCTCTGGTTTACAGTCTGCAAGGTGGGCTTATGTTTGTGGTAACATGCCTTGCACGTTGTGGACTCCATAACACTAATCTAAACTCGCTTATTTGGTGTGCAGATATTTCAGAGACAGGAGCTGTGCAACTTACTTGTAAGTAAATAACTGGAGGCTGCATGTCGCTGCAGAGCCACCTGCTTAGAGTCAGTCTCTGCACCCCATGAATTTACACCAGGAGCTCATTAACAACTTAGTGCTGGGCTGCAAAGCAACCTTTTTTTTTTTCAGGAATATCCACTGTTATGTTCCCAGCAATCTGGTGGCCATCAATGCTTTGCTGATAAACTGGAAATTTCACCTTCTTCTATCCTCACCTTTCAAATGACCCATGAAAGAGTCTTGGAGATCAAAGAAATCCTCTTCCATCCTTATCCTTCGGACAGAAAAACTGATGGGATTTAGCACCCATGTGGGAATATGAGCATTGGTAACTGGGGAGTGGCAGGGGTGGAAAATGATTGGGGGAGGTGGTGATGGAAGAGCCAGAAGATGAATTACCTGGGGAGGAGGTGCATACTGAATTGTGGTCTTCATAGCAAGTGTGAGAGGACACAAGAGAAATTACTTCCTCTGCCCCAAATAAAGATCAAGGAGTATTTGCATTCAAAGGGGCTGGGTTGTGCACATACCTCTTTGGCCCCCTTCTTTTAACTGGAAATCCTCACTAATTAATTCCTCTGCAAATTTTGCTTCAGCACATCATATAACTGAAGGGCTTGCTTGTTTCCCTGGTACTGCACATGTTCCTTGTCCTTGCATTTTGAAATGAAAAGTATAAAGGAGTTAGGTGAGAAGATTACAGGATTCTATGAGATTTTAAAAAGATCCCTCAATTCCAGTATGTTAAAGTATAGGCCTATGTGCTATAGGCAAAAGTCCAGTACGAGTTATCTGTTGTTATTCCTATTTTCTTTTCCCAGCAATTTTAGGTTTTATCTTGAATTCACTTAGTAAACTCAGCAACTTGTGGGCTTTTCACAGCACCTTAGGCAGACTAAAGTGGAACTGATGAGTAATCAGTGATGCAACAGCTGTTATCCAGAGATAACAGAGGACTTCAGGCTGCAGATGTGCATGGGGTCAAGGGAGACAATGTTGTGCATGAAAAAATCATACAAAGGAGTTCTGTGTATTTTCTTCAGATTTCAAGAACAAAGAAGCAACGACCTTTTGTCTGCTGCTGTCATTCCCTGCTTCACCATTAAGGTAGTTTTCTTTTCTTTTTTTTTTTTTTTTCCTTAATGGGAGGTATTTTGAAATAGACCCCTGTCAATCATGTCCTGAAAAAGATGAGCCCATCCACGAGCAGAAGCCTTTTAAAAAGTTTAAAAATACTGAATGTCAAAACATGTGGCAGTAAGGTTAACATAGGACTTTGGATACGTGTGATTTGGATATATTTATTTCAAAGGCAGGTTATTTTTTAATCACTAAGTATGCCAAGTTTTAAAGGAAAAATTAAAATCAAAGAAAACAAGACTTGCATTCAGTAAAGAACTCTTCAGCCTCCGACAGTGGTCAAGAGAACAGGCAAAGGGAGACAATTATTTCTGTGTATCCTCCTGGTGTCTGGCATTCTGTGATTTAAGAATTCCTAAGTTCATATTGTATCCATGTCTTTGCATTGAATTGCATTTATAGACCATTCTTGTCTCAATTTGTTTCTTTGTGTTTGTAATTGATACTATACAGGAAGAGATTAATCTTCTGTTTGTTTTGACCTTTCTGTCTCGTGGTTTCAGGCGAAGCCCGTTAATATTTTTATTGAGCAGCGGTGAAAAGCTTTCCCCTCGTTGCCCCTCTGTGTCTGTCACAATGTCACACGTCACTGTTGCTGCTCGGCCTGTCTGCTTAACCTGCCCTTTCTCAAAAACCACCTCTGCTTTTACGCATCTTTGTGCCGTTTTTCACCCAGCTTCCAGCGCAGCTGGGCTAGGAAGCACGGGGCGAGTTCCGGGCTGTGCCGCCGTGCCCCGGAGCGTGCCGGGCTTGCCGGAGCCACGAGCGCTGGCCGGCGATGGGCACGGGAGCGGCAGCCCCTCCCCGCCCTCTGCCGCACGCCAAACCTCGGCAGCGCTGCCGGGCCGGGTGGAAGCACGCGAGGGCACATCCGCCAAACGCCGTGCCACGGGGACAGCTTGCCAGCAAAGCCAGCGCACGTCGCCCGAGGCTGGGCATGAACCTCTGCGTTCCTCCTGTCGGGAAGGGGCGCAGCTGCGAGGACAGGAGCCCCGGAGCAGAGCCGGGTGCCAGCTGCGTGCCCGGGAGCCGGGCGTGCTGCCGCCTGCGAGCTCCCCGGCCCAAACCTCTCCCTGGAGCTGGCCGCAGGCTGCACCACGCGTCTGGCTGCCAGTCCCTGTCCCACATTCCCTCTGCCCTGCCATGGAGCAATTATTTATTTCTCACCTGAGAGCCTTAGTGAAGTAATTACATTCTAACTGTTGGGAAATTGTTGGGTTTTTTTTTTTTTTTAAAGGAAGGTGAGTGCTCACAGATCATGTCCCCAGCTAGGCAGGGGTGCACTCATCGCCTGTGGAGCATCCAGCATATTGAGGAGTCGGAGCTGTGTCGGGCTTAGTTGAGAAAAGTGATTGAGAGCACACAGCAGCTATATTCCCGTCCCCAACAGAGGACAATGTCGCTCTCCTGTTGCTCTTGGAGCCCATGGGAAGCTGCTGTTTGACAGTACCCTCCCAACACTTCAGTTTTGTTTTTCTGTTTGGGTTTTATTTTACTGTTGTTAGGATTTTAGCTCTTTTTTGTTGTTGTTTTGGTTTTTTTAATTGCTTTCTCCCCTCCTCCACACTTCATTCTTTTGGTATGGGGCTGCCACTCACCAGCTGTTCACAATTCCTTCACCCCTCCTGTTTTTCAGTACCACACTACCAGGACATAGACTCAAAGGACATTTTATTCCTTGCAGGAGGCTTCCCACGCCCACTGAATACATTTAATAAAAATACTTTTCTCTCTCTTTCTTACCTTGGAGAAAATTAAATATATCTGTACTTCTCAGGAAATTCAGGTTGACCAATCTATCATCCTCAAACTGCCTGAGCTTGATTTCTTGAATGGCTTTTGATCCTAGAATTACTTATTTTTCTCTCTCCTTAATAGAAGAAGCTCATCCACAAAGTGAGTACTCAGTAAGTACTTTTCAACCAAATCTCCCTCACCACCTCATAAATCTGATCTCCAGTTCCCTGCCCTTTCCATTTTGCTTTGTGTAAAATGATTTATTTTTAGGCTGAAAATTGCCCAAAACCAGCACATTCACACATATCAGCAACTGGTACCGAAAAGAGGAAAACTGGGATGACATTATGAAGAAATCAGTTACAGCAGAGTTGTCTGCTGAAGGAAGGAAAAGAGCTGTCTCTGGGTGATGTGCAGAGCGTGGCAACTCCCACTGTTGCTAATGGGAGAAGAGGCTGCTGAGCTCCTCTCAGGAATGTACTGTTTCATTTTCTAATTGAGTTATTTGTTCACTTGTTAAGAACTCATCTCTTAGGGCAGTGACTCTCAAAGACAATAACAGTGGCTTCGTGCAGCCACCAGGGAATTCATTGCAGCCACAAGATAAAAACTCACTCTGACTGTTCAGTTGTTTTGGTTTTAATTGTCAGAACTGTGCCCACCATCAATTCATTGTGATCACACACCACAGCTGCTTGTCTGGGGCATGCTGGTTAGTCCTGTCTCTCTTTCAGGCTGTTGGAGCAGGAGTGCCCAACGTGGGCCCTTCCAGCTCATCTGCAGAGCTGTTCTGCCACACATCATGTGCCTTCTATCACACATTGGCATTGTCTCTCTAATGCTTGGAGAAGGAGCATGGACTGCCTGCAGGGTGCTCTGTGGCTCCAGAGGAAGTGGGGACCCATCACACCAACAGATCATATTTGCTCTCAGAGCAGGTGTCTGTCAGTCTCCATTCACAGGTGCCCAGGGCTTTCTTCTATCTAGGTTCCCTGTCCCTGGTTTGCATGTTCCAGATCCATTCTTTGCCCATGGAGCAACCTCACAGGCACCTAAACAGCCCCAAAACCTGTTTTTCTAAGGAAACAGCAATGCCAGATTGTGTGGAAAAAAAAGACCCTGACCCAAGGGCCTCTCACAGCCAGATTGACTCAGGCCTAATCCCCTTCAAAAAAGGTCCTACTGATGAGATGGCTTCTCTTTCATTGCTGATAGACAACAACAAAATGAAACACATGAAAAAACTTACTTTCTAAAGGCAATGTTGCAAAATTTCACATAAAATATGCACATTATTTTTATTAGTTTTACTACTTTCCTTTCTTGTCTTTTCCTTTAGTTCTTGTTCAGCTTCTGGAGGAGCCAGTGCACAAGGACAATCAGGAGCATGTTTCTGTGATGGAAGCTAAAGGGAACATCTTCCCTGTTTTACTGCACAATGTACCATATAGTAAAACTTTACCCTACCTATTCCTCACATTAAACATTTTTCTGTCCTGTAAATGTTCAGCTTTGTATTATTTTTCTTATTATTTACCAGCAAAACACCAAACCTCTTGTTTTAACAGCCTCTCTAAAGTCCAGCTCTACAAAAGCATTTGCTTGTATGACTTAACATAGGACTTGCATGTGGTTTGAGACCTGCAAAAAATAACCCAAAAAAGCAGAAGAAACTCGAGTACTTTGGCTTTAAGGAAAAAAATTTACTATGGGCAAATAATAATAATATCCTAACAGTGAGATAAGAAGGTATTGATTTGCTACTGTATGGGAACTGCTTGCAAAAGGAAAATAGGGGACCTCTGAAACTTCTGACGTGACCAAGCAGTCGGTTGGAAACACTTCTTACAGAAAACTGCAGCCCAGGTGAAGTGAGGCCTCCAGGAAAGGCTGCAGCTGAGTTGAATAAATGCTGATGAAGGAAAGTCAACAACAACCTGGGAAGGCCAGAAAGAGACTGCTTCTGGGTTAGGGCCTCTTCTCAGGGGGAAGCTGGATGGGACTCCCTGTAGAAGAGGTGAAGGCTCAGTTGCTGTGTTTTAGGAAGAGAGTTTGATCTTTCTGGCATTGTGAACCCTTTCAGTATTTGGGCAGATAGTTCAGGTGCAGGTGCCTGATCTGTGTAGGGCGTGTGCAGGGGGCTGGGTGTGCTCTCCCTGCACAGACCTGCAGTGCGGCATGCAGGGTATGCCTGCTGCTGTTCGAACCTCCATTTGTCCTCTCCATGAGTGCTGGGGACTCTCCAGGGTACATGTGGTGAAGACACACAGGTCTGCAGCACCTGCAGTGGCTGGCAGAGGTTACTGTCTTGCCTGTGGGTTATGAAATGCTCACAGGACACCTGAGCAAAGCTTCTGAGAAAAAGAGGAGCTGCAGCTGTGGCAGATGCCTTTGTTTGCTGGTGAGGAAGGAGCATGCTGCCAGCACCAGGCTGCTGCACCTGTCTCCAGCTGCTGACCAGAGCCCCCGTTCTGTTGCCTCTGGTTCGTCTCAGGTAGGTGGTACCTGTCAGCAAAATACACAGGTGGCGTAAGTCCCTCAAAACCTTACTTACTCCTCCTTGATGTGTAGAGGCTGAATTCAAGAGATCCAGGAAGTCACCTGGGGCCAGCTGGGGTTTTGTGCCCAGATCCTCCCCAGTGGTAAGTAAGGCAGCCCTTCCTTCTCCTTTGCTCTCTCAAGCAAAACAAAAAAACCCCAAGGATTACTCTTTTTTAAGGGTCTTGTGTGTTAAGACAGCCAGCCCAGTTGTGTCTGGCACTGTAAAAAGACCACAGAAATTAAGAACCTTTCAAGATGAGGCAGCAGCTAAGCATATGTTTTGGGGTGGTTTTTTTTCAAATCATTACTTTGTTTTTATTTTTTTAATAAAGGAGTCAGTTTTCTCTAATTCAAAATCTCTTTCAGTTCACATCCCTCCCCCACCCCAAACAGAATGTAATCAGATGAAGCTGGCTGAAAGTACCTTTGTGATGCTTCCTAAAATGCCATTAAGAACCCATGTCTTTTATGGCAAGTCACTTCTAAGGCTGAGACATGCATCTGTTTTGTGGGATGTGTGGGCTAGTATTTGATGGATGCATGCATCCCAGGCCACAGAACTGCAACTTCAGAATCTTCAACTAAACAAGTCCACCTTTCTCCAGACCAGCTTCTGCTTTCAGCAGTGAAGGCAGCTTACATACTGTGAAACTGCTGCAGAAAACCCAAAACATGGAAGGTTTTTTTTCCCTAATAATACTTCAGTTTGAAAGTGCACCAAGCCAAAAGCAGCATAAGGGCACAGAGCAGTAGCATGTGAATGCAATACAGGGCATTCTCAGCTATGACATGATCTCCTCTCTTTCAGAAAGGATAAAGATTTCTGGCATTTTAAGCCCAAATCTGTTTTTACTAGATCAGTTTTATCTTGAATTCACTGTTTTGCACCTATTTCTAGCACATATATGACACGCTGATTAGAAGAGACAGCTGTGCTGGAGAAATCAATCTGCAAAGTAGCCGTGTACACTGGCTAACACCAGCCACAAGGGAGGGGCATGGCAGCTTGTTTCTGAGCATAGCCTAAATCCTTTGCTCCCCCAGAAGTGCCAAGGGCTTGTGGTCAAAGCTGGGCTTCCTCCAGGTGAGGAGGGCACTGGGTTGTGGGGCCAGTTCTGCCAAGTCCCCAGGGCTCGCCTGCACAAGTGGAAGGGAAAGCCTGCCCTTTCACACGAGGGAGGGAGCTGGGAGATGCAGCCTCAGTGCCTGTCAATCCATAGCTGTGAGACAATATTTTATGCTTCTCTGGCAGATTTGATATGATCAGCTTTGTTTTCCAGCACCGCTGTGGAGATTTGTCATCAACTTCTTCATTGCATCGTCACCCTGTCCCCCTCCCCTCCCTGCCCTCTGCCCCCTTATTGGTGCCCCTCCACCTTCCCCCTGCTCAATCGCACTCAACAAGACATTCTGAATTTTCCATATCTACTTTTTTTTTCTTTTTTTCCCCCCCTCTTTTGTCTTCTGGTAACAGCGTTTGGCATTTCCCGGACAGCCCGTACTCCATAAGGCCTCAGTGTCTGAATACGAGGACGGCTTGAACGTTGCCTGCTGAGACTGAAGAAGAACTTGAGTTAAAATAATCCTCTCTTTTGTTCCGCTTGGGTTGCTTTTTGTTTGCCTGACAGATGTTCGGCCCCTGTGCGTGTGCAAGGAGCGGCTCCTCCGCCAGGCCCTCTGATCCGCCAGCTTATTGATTTCTGCCTATCTGTGCGGCTTGTCTCCAGCCCTTACAGATGCGAGGGCTGGGGCAGCAGCCCCTCTCCTTCACACACAAATAGGGCAATCCTCTATTGTGAGGGGGCCAGCGGAGGAAAGCGAGCCTCACTCCCTCTTGAGCCATTGTGACAAATTCGGGCGGGTTTTGGGGGGCAGAGGGGAGCTAGGCGTGGAGCACCGAGGCTGCGTTCTGGCAGCTCCTGATGCTACCACACAGGTGCCTGAGCGAACGGGAAGGGAGTGGCTGCGGGCAGGAAAGCCTCAGAGCTTTGTGCTGCGCCTGTGTGTTATATCAAGTTCATATTTCAGCCAGTTTACTGGGGAAAGTAAGGATCAAAGTTGTGGCCAGGGAAAATCTTGAAAACCACAGTTTTGCTCTGTTCCTCTTAAATGGCATTGCTGTTCTCACTGCTCCGAGTTTCACTGACTGCACTAACCCCAAAGTGCCTGCATGCAGGACTTCCATCTTCCAGTTAATGGCCTTGTAAGCCACATGTAATGCTTTTCTTCTATCTTGCTTTTTTTTGTTTGTTTTGTTTTGGCTTGATTTTCCGCCTCCTGAGTAGTGTGTCAGGGTGCTCTGCAAGAGAAGCACACTGTGGACCTGCATCCACACTTTGGCATACAGTTGCAGGCTCACTTTGCTGCTGACAGCAGTTTGGCTTTTGTTTAACCCTTGACATAAGTCTGCAGAGGTGTGACCTGTCACCGGCTCTAGTGCTCTGGATGGAGTGTGGAGAAGGAGGCAGTTGTTGTGCAGCACTCAGCTGTCCCCCCTCGTTAAGCCCATGTCCCAGGAAAGCAGTCATTGTGCCCACCACATATCCCTGTGACAGCAGCTCTTTACTGCTGTCTGCAATGCACGTGCATAGAGGATGCACTCCCAAGGGGCACCCCTTTCTCTGGGGCTGGGACAAAGGCCATTAGGGCAGCTCCAGGGTGTGTATCTCCCATCCAGCCAACGTTTTGCAACTACAGTGAGCTTGCTGTCTGCAGAGTAGCTTTTCTACTCTGTGCCAAGTTGCTCTGCCTTGTCTTCCCTCTCTCTAAAGCACATCATTTATTGCTGTGCATATCAGAATCTCCAGAGCTGTGACTGCGTGGTGGCTGGGAATAGCACATCCTTTGGCTTCATTGATGCTACCAGGCACTAGGTTATCATTTACTGCCACAGTAACTGGGCACCAGTTTATTGAAAACTACCTAGTTACGTGTTAATGACCTGCTGCTTGACAGACTGTTTTACCCCACTGAAACAAATACAGACACGTTTCTAGTGTGTAAAGTTCATCTGTTCTCCTCCTGAAGTGTTGCTCTTTGCTCACAGGGGTTGGGGTAGCTCAGTTTGGACTTGTTAAGGCAAAGCTGCCACTCTGACATGTTGTGGTCTGTTGGATCTTACTGAGAGGCTGTCAAGAGCTGGCAGAGATATTTCACATGGTGTCAAGTGATTTATACTAACATGAAAAGCAGGCAGAGAGTTTGTAGCTTGTGGTGGCCTGCATTGCAGCTCCAGCTATGTTATGGTTACTGGGTCTGAGACTGAAGCCATGGTATGGTGCCTCACAGTCCTTGGTGGGTGCTTCCCCATACTCCTTTCCAAGGAGTATGCTGTGGAATACTCCTTTGAATAATGACTAGCACTAGGCTGGGAAGAGAGACTTGGAGAGCATCCATGGGGCAGAACAGATGTTCCACAGAGTCACGTGAGCTCCTGCTGCCCGCATCCCTCTCAGTGTACTGCAGCATCACAGGGGTCCCCTTTGCTCTCGTGATTAACATGAACAAAGTGTCCTCTCAGCATCAGCTCAAGTCTTGAGATTTCCTTTTATGATCTGTGTGTCATGCAGTCCAAGAGGGGTATGTTTACGGGCCTTTAATTTAGGGAAAATAACTTTGACAAGCCACAGTGAAGTCAGTAGCCAGCAACTTTCACAACTCTCTTAGTCTTGGATCCTTCTTGACACCTATGTAAAAATAAGGCAAAGTGGCTCATTTGGAAAGAAGATCTTTGTTAAATGCTCTCTAGTGTGACAAGTGGGGCCTTGCCATGCCTTTGGGACATTCTGTGTGATGTCTCTTTCAGTGTCAACAGGAGAGAACTGTAACTGCTGAGAACTGCACACTCTGCAGAGGGAATTTTATCTTGGGAGCATCACCCAAGCACTCCATTAATTGGATTGTGTGTTAGTGACATTTAAGGTGTTGGGCTCAACACGCTGAAAACAAGTGTTCCGAGGCTAAGCATGCAGAGAGCTTACCTGTAGCAAGCTGTGGGGATAGCCAGACTCCTGGTTCAGACCAGGAGGGACAGCAGGTGATGTATGAACTGGTACCCAAGGGAGGATGAAGAGGAGAAAAAAATCCAAAATCAATATCCCTTGATCCTCTGCAAGGATCACACCTGCAAGTCAGGGTGTGGAGTGATAAAAATTTCCTCTGGTTTTCAGGAAGGAAATGCCTTGCGGGTGTAGGAGGATCAGTGAATACAGCCCTGTGTATTGGTTGGTATCTGTAGGCCAATGTAACTCACTGCCTGGCACAAGTGATTTTGTACATGTGTGTTTTTGCAAAGGCCATGTTATAACTCTCTTCAGGCTCCATTGGAGCAATAATACAGTGGGAGGTATGTACGGCAGTTGTATTTCATAGATGGTACCTGAAACCCAAGCTGTGCCCATGCTGAGTGTTAGAAAGGGAAAAATCAGTATTTGAATTAATTCCTTTCCCTTGTTTCTGCTTTACTCTCACCGCCCTTCCCCTTGCTCCACAGCCTGTGGGTGATGTTGTTGTTTGCAGGGCTGTGTGGGAGCTGTTCTGTGACTTTTCTTTAACAGCAGTTCTTTGAAATTCTGCTGCTCCCGTAATGGGGGCTGCGCGCGGTTGCGTCACTGTTGTGATGGTCTGTCAAGCCATCTAATTGGTTTGTCTCATTAAAACTTACAATTGCCGTTTACAAGGCAGCAATCCTGTAGTCCAACACTGTAGCTGGAGCCACGCTGGCTGACCAAGCGCTTGCACGTGGGTTGGGATGTGGATGGAAAACTGTGTCTCTCCTGAACTCAGCCCACAGCTCCTAAGATAAAGCTTGAATGTATCAGACCACCTCTGACTTCACCTCCTCTGTAGTGAGACTAACTGGAGGAACTCAGCTAAATTCAACAAACAGGTGGCTTTTAATCTCCAGTTCAGAGCCAAGACTGCTGGGATCTCAAACTGGACACTCAAGGGCTATCCACTAGTTGCTGCTGGATAGCTTGGCCTGCTGGATGTGCTTTTGTTAGCAAGAGTGTGAGGAGGAAATGGTGCAAGAAAAGGGCAGATTCGTGTAGCCTTTTATTGAAACTAAATTCTTGGAGAAGTTCCAAAATGCATTTTTTCTTTGAATGGGAACATTCATGAAAACAACCCTCTACCTGTTGAGGTCAAAATATTAGTTAAAACATTGCAAGTGCATTCTCTTCTGAGAAGTCTGGTTTTTATTTTATTTTATGAGCCAACTAGTCAAAAGGACCTCAGTTACTTCAGGAGTCTGATTCATAGTCCTTTTTTAATTTAAATTGCCATGATGACTTCTAGCAGCATAGTTAAATTTATCTGGGAGCATGAACTGGAGGTCAGAGCTCCAGGTTTGTGCAGAGAGTGAATATCAGTGTAGCTTTTCTGCTAACACTGGACTTAAACTAAGCACTGGGCTTGAACTAAACAACCAGAAACCCCTGTTAAATGTTTGTGCAGTAATTTAATGGGTTAAATTAGGTATATGAATGCCAGCAGACAGATACTACTTTGGCCACTGTAGCTCCCCAGCTGCTCAGAGAAGAGCATCTTATATGTTTGGTGCTTTGCTGTGTTTGATGGAGAGTGTCCCTTTGACAGAGGCATCTTAACAGAGATGAAGGGCACCACAGCCACTGACTTTAAAGGCTGTAGAGCCAAACAAAATACATTGAGTGGTTTAGATGTAACACCCTGCACTGAATCAAGAGTCTCTCTATTCAAGGCTGTAACCTTAACAGCTCTGCACTGGAGGCCTGGAGAAATGAGGGGGAAACCAGATCCTCCTGTTCCTGTGGAAATGCTTTTGTCTGTGATCGAGCTACGCACCAGCTGAAAACACTTTGCATCACCCTTTAAAATATTTTCACTTCAAATTTTGTGGGTTAGCTCAGGGAAAGCACTTCTCTTGGCTCTTGAGAAAAGCCATAAAAACCTAGACTTTGTGACTTATTTTAAATCAGAGAATGAAAACACACTGCATGGCCCTTCTAAAGACAAATGATCTTTAATTTTGAAAAATCCCATCTAATTGTCATTAATCAAGCCATCCCCTGTGCTAATAAGATGGAGGCAGGGAATGGAATGCCATTCCAGCTCAGGCAGCTGTTGTGCATGTCAACCAGTTTCAAAACGCTTGGCAAAAGTTGTAAATGCAGTTCTAATGAGATCGGCTTGTCTGCAACTAGCAAACACATACCAGCCGCACCAAAATGTTTGTTTGCCATGGGACTTAGTGGAGATTGTGTTAACCGTTCTGCATTCAAGGGTACATGTCAAGAAAAGTTCAGATCAAGCACAAGGCAGTGACACTGGAATGCTGCTTTCTCCAAAACAGTCACTTATATAAAGCCTGAAAAAAAGGCTCCACTTCAATTCACGGTTTTTGTTGTGTGTGTGGGGCATTTCCCCATCAGGACACTTAACTTTCTGGTATCTCACTGCCTGAAGTTCTTTGCAAAGGCTGCATAAGCAAGCTACAAACAGAAGCATGTTTCCTGCTGGGATGTTTGAGGATGGGCTCCTGGTAGGGGACCAACTTCTGAGGCATTCTACAGCATCTCTCACCTGCCAGGTACCCCCAGCTGGTTACGCCTTCATCAGCTGCCCAGGTTGGGGAGGAGGTGCTCAGCTGAGCCACCCAGGGGCTCCAGTAGGGGAGGGTAGCCTTGAAAGAGCAACGACCAGCTGGATCGCCCACCCGACCTGACTGCCAAGCTAATCACAGCCAGTTTCCATGAAGCCTGGTCAAACAGAGGATTGGTCCAGAGGGACTGAAATCCTGTTCAGCTAAGCCACCTCAGTGGGCCAGGCACTGTGGGTGTCACATACCCACACCTGGGTGGGCCTCTAGGTGAATCAGCACATTGGTGACTTCTTGTGGAACCATCAAGATCACCAAACCCATGCAGCTGCAGAAAGCTAAGCAACAGAAATACCTATGTTTCAGGGAAGCCAGGGCTCAGGAAAGTCAATAGCACTTTACCTCAACCGTGAAGTATCTATGTAACACCACAAACTTCGACACCTTGTTGCTTTTCCTCAGCACAAAAGGCAATCCTGTTTCTTAATGTTCCTTTTCTGGTTCTTTGAGCTCAAGTACAAAGGACTGGTTAAATTTCTGGTACCGTGATTACTCTCTTGCCAGTAGCCCTTTAATCTGTGTCCTGTGCCAAAGAATATTAATTATTGTAGGCTACAGTGAAGTCCATCCCTACCCCCACTTGAGCCTCTGAAATTAACAGTGAAGTTGAACTTTGCCAGCAACTGTTAGGAAAAGGGCCAAGAACAGCCTAACAGGAAAGATACTCAGGATTTTTTGTTTGTTTTTTCTGCTAAACCATGTTTTTGTAATTATGAATACTTTGTTGAAATTGCTTGGAAAAGGAAGTACACAGAAAATGGTCCATACAATTAAACTAACTACGTATTAGTGTTGAAAGAATATAAAACTGGTCTCACTCTGTTGCACTCACACAGACAAAACCCCTTCTCAGAAGGAATTTGGCTTGAGAAGAGAGATCTGGAGACAAATCTTAGTTAACTTCAGGCCCATGTGCCTTATTGTCTGGTTTACGACTGCCCCAAATGGCCTAAAAGCAAAGGACATTCACACTAAACAAAAGCAATGGCTGAAAGAAAGAGAAAAGAGGAATTTGAAAGCTGTCATTTCCAAATCCCTTCTACTCAAAAGTTGGTTCCTGACTTTCGATAAGGAACCTTGAATAAGGCAACAGTTACTTTATGCTCCTAAAAACTACCTCCAACCAGACTGGAGAGAAACAGGAGTACTTTATTTTGCTTGGATTCACATGAATGCTGCTTTAATCAGTCCCCACCTGCTCTGGCCACCTTTCCCCAAGTTTAGATTTGTAAAATCCCAAATTGCTAAAAAGAGAGAAAAAAGTTGCCAAAGCAGCTTTCTAGAATGTATGATTACAGATATAAAAAAAAAAAAAAAGTTTATCAAATGCGGAAAATTACAACTTTGTCCCCTAAGTAAATAAATACTTAAGAATATAAAGGAATAAGATGTCACCCTAGAGTGAGAAAGCTTGGTATATGGTTTATTTAACATCATCTTATGATTCAGCCTCAAGAAAGTCTTGGTTTTAGTTAAAAGAAAATTAAACTTATAACTGACTGATGCAGTGAACTAAGCTTTTAGAAGCATATATGCAGTATTTATGTCCTGTCAAGCACTTTTACTTTCCATAGTAATAAGCCCCATCTTCTGTATACAAAACAGCATAAACAATATTGCTGAAAACACATCCAAAATTAATAAAGAAGACTTTGCTTTACAAACCCAGTTCCTAAGGCTGATTCTGACCTTGTACAGTCCCTTACATAAGCAAGGGTACGCAGCCATTTGGCTGAGATCGAAATAAAGCCTCCCATCTCCTCAACAAACAGTACCACAAAGCACAGGACAGTGGGACACTGGGAGCGTGTATGGCTATTTGCACCCACCCCGCATGGAATTGTGCCGAGGCAGGCGACAGCAAGCAGCTATTGCCACCTTAGGGTGGCCCTTAGTACTGCGGCAGGTGAAGTGTTACACTGCTCTTGCTGCACAGCCTTACAGACAGAAGTGCTCGCTCCAAGGTTATTGCAACTCTTCAGCACACCCTTCTCTCGAAAGGTACACATAACATGTTTAAAATTAAGGATTGCAAGATGAACATTTGTGCTCTCCCTCCTCTCTCTCACACAAAATTGTAATAAAGACATCTAATCCCCGCCCAAGTAGATCTGCGAAACCCAGACCTTTGCTTCTAGCAGCCCTAAGTGGCATTGTTACAACTGTTTTGCCTAGTTGCACCTCTATAGCCTGCCTGCCTAGACAGTTCTGTAATCCAGTAAGGCTCAAAATGCTTCATAAACAGTTAATTTACATTGTAGACACAGTGCTAGATGAATACTAGGCTGACTTCCACAGGCACAGTACACTAAGTACAGGCACAGCACCAAGGAGAGCTGCAGACAGTCAGGGCCTTCCCACCTTTCACCCTGAGGTGATGACAATCTTCACCAACAGAGGTAGGGAACTTGGTGGATTAAAAAAAAAAAAAACAACAAACCTCTTGGTGCCTGTCATCTGTAATATACATCTGACATTTTGGGATATTTTAATAATAATAAGCAAATAACTTCTAGCTGAGCAGCCCATGAATACTTTTGCACTCACACATCTGTCACTCCTGCAACTCCTCACTCTGAGCACAAGCAGTTGATGACATCAGGGCAGGGCATAACTGGAAAGTTGAAAATGTGGGAAACAAACCTTCCCATCTCACTGGTTCCAAACCCATCCACAAAGGGAGTGAACAGTGCTACATTCTTCTGTGAAAGAAATTTGGCATTTTCAGTCCAATGGGCCTGTGAAAAAGCTTTCTTTCCCTGCTGGTTCTTCAGCTAGATGTATTCTGCAGGGAAACCTAAAAAGGAGAAAAAACAGCCATCTCACATTAGCACAAGTGCACCAACAGGACAGCACTGACACAGTGTCAAGAAAACAGGTACCTGCTCTTCTACCTGAGTCTGCAAATGACACCTGAAAATTCTAATCACCTTGTGTAACTCCTGAAAGAACTTAGAGAGGCAAGCCTAGCCACATCAAACTAAAGCCAGTAATTCCTAAAATCTGTCAACATGCATCTATTTTGGATGTAAAAATTACCCTTAAATATAAGAACAGCCAAATTTATCAAAACTTTTGAGTTAAATCTCTGCAACTCTCCTACACATCTGGCATCCTGCAAGAACATTAACTTAGTTTATGTAGAAATTAGATAGTTCCCCTTGTTTGCTGCTCTTCCCTTCACTGTTTAGACCTTAAATATTGCACACAGACCCGTCCCAAAGGCAGGCATGTCAATTTGTTAGTCTCTCACGCTTTTCTTTGCAACTGGAACACTTTAGTTTCAGTAGATTTCAACAACTTTGCATGAAGCTCCAACAGCCTCTTGTGAAACACTTGAGCAATTCAACATAAATCTGGTACCAAAGACAGCTGAGCTTAAGGTGCTTTAACTTAATTTTACAGAAGTAACAAAGCATGTATTTAATTCGATATTGCTGATTGGTACTTTAAATAGGCACAGGCTTTTTGTTCTTAGAATTACGGCATTGTGTGCCGTTTGCTCAGTACAGACAGCATACAGCTACAGTCATTTGTAACATCAGCCTTGTCCATGTAAGATGACTTGTAAATAATGTTAAACATCCCCTAAAGGCACCTGAACATGTCTGGAAGTTCTGACTTGTGTGACCAAGTGACTTTAGCCGGAGCAGACTGAGACGCTGTGGGCCTTTATTACTGCCCAACTACCCAGGAACGAGCTGCTCCCTCCTTACTCGGCCCAACACTGGCACCCAGTGGTCAAGTGCCTTCACAAACGCTTTGGGAAACTTGCAGGATTCTCTTGAACACAGGCAGAGTCTGTTTAAAAGCACTAGTTCTTCGATTACTGAGGTTCAAAATGCTACCCACTATCTCAACTGTCTAGGAAGCCTGAGACTACCATCATTGGTGAAGATGAGCCAGAGCTAGGAGTAACACATAGCACCCAAAATGCACATCCAAACAGGAGTCAAGCACATAAGCAAGATTGTTCTTTTAAAGAACAACTATGCCACCTCAAGCAATGAGGTACTTCATATGTCTTTTTTTAAAGAGCTACAGACTTTGAAGGACTCTTGGACAAGAGAAAATTACTAACCCTTGATGATGCAGCTCTGTTTTTCTAAAGGTCCTAGTACTGAAGCCAGTTTTCAGGGGTGTGATACAGCACATCAAACAAACTACACTTGACGCAACTTCCCAAGAATCAAAAGCAGTAGGAGGTCTAACAAAGGCCCCAGGCTTTAAAAGGCACTCAGGAATCTTCAGTCTAAGTTATTTGCCATCAGTAGCCAGAAGGGCACAACGCTCCAAATTCTGGGCATTAGCCAAACAAACACACAGAAGTGAGTCCAGATGCAGAGGAGTCTACGACCAAACTCTGAAAGATTCCATGTAGCATTCTTCCCTCTAACACAATGATACTGGTTTCAGATGACCCATACAGTCTTTGCAATGAAGTACACAGAAGTCAAATATCAGGACAGCACATCAGAGAAATAAAGACGATAGGAAGAGCAAGCTATGAAGTGCAGAAAAGGCAGCGTGATCAGAGAAAATGCTTTCCTCACTAAATCAAGGCTAAACTGAAAGAATTACCAGAATAGTTTGTGAACCTAAATTTTACTAAGTTTAAACTCACCCATATTGCAGCATAAGGGATTGTAGGAAGGGGAATTATTAGACTGATCAATAGATTAAGATGAGATTAAGGAAACTGAATTGTAACGTTTAGCTGCTTTCTTACCATGAACTGCTCTGGTTACCAAAAAAATTCTACTACTTCTAACAAAGACAGAAAACACTCAGCATCAGAGTGGTTGAACTTCCTGAAAAAAGTTTAATAAGACAATGTCTTCGTAACACAGGTAAATCGTACATCATACATTACTTGCTTACACGTGGACTAAATTAGTCTTTTCGTAACTGGATAGTTTGCTCTTTAATCCCATCTTTTGTGACAATGCAAATCTTAAGTGCATCCCCAGTGTACACATCTCTCTCGGCAGCAGAAATGAAGACATCCTTAACCAGCTGCAAAGCCTTTTCCAGGGTCAGAGGTACATGCTCCACATTTTGCATGTTCTTGAAGCCAATCTAAGAAAAGATGAAAATGCTTTTTATCCATCTATGAAAACTGTTTCAGTCTCTGAACTAGAATGAACAGATTTAGATGAATTACAAAAAATGGCTTCTCTATTTTAAAAAATCCAAAGCTGAAAAAGTATTTCTCCACACAATTTACAGTTGAGAACTTTGCCAATACCAATACTCTTGGAAAATTAACTAGAAGCACATCCAATGCACAGCCAGCAAAGTTCCTCCTGCTCATTCAGCATATACAAGATCACAAGGAACATCTGGATCTGATCTACTTCTTCACAAACTTCTCACTGGGTTGGCTATATCAGAACTGCACATGAGCCTTTTTCCTCTGGCCACCTGTAGTTAGGAACATTTCTGAAAAGCAAATATTCCTTAAGATACCTAGACTTCAAAACTAAGTCTATATTGGAGGATATCTGGTCCTACTAAGTAGCTTAAGTCAGCTCATAAATAGAAGTGTCAACTTAAGCATCAGAACAGGTAAAGGAGAAGAGTCACACATTTTACCTGAAACCCATAAGCAATAAAAAAATTGCTTATGACAACTTGGTTTTTGCAGAAGATATTTCCTTCAGTTAATAAAGTTTAAATAAAAAGGAAAGATTCTATTCCTTTCTCATCTGGTAAGAGTCAAGAATGCTCACTACTTTTGTAAGCACAAAACTTGTGCTGACCTCAGGTTCAAGTGACTAAATACCAACACCAATGTCAGAAAATTAAAACAAATAAAACATGTTTTGGTATCTCTCCTATTCAATCATTAACAGATTCAACTAAATACAAAAGTACTCCTCAAGTATTTTAGACTTTTATTAGAATAGAATTAGAATTTAGAATCTCTATTTTAGATTTAGCTGAGTAAGTTTCCAGCAATTTTATATAAGAACATTGTTAGTGGAAAATGGTATCTGAGTTGTACAAAACTGAAGACTTAACCAAGGGTATGTTAAATGGTAAAATGTATGTATAAATTCATGCTAAGTAGCAGGCATATTTGTTATTGGCCAAGAAAAAGCCTCCCAACAACTTCTACGAGGAACTCCCCAGTTAAAACATTTCTGTCTTTTAAATGGGCACTGCACTATTAATACCATATTAAAAACCTGAACAGATCCCAAAGCAAAATTTTGATTCCTTCTAAGAAAGTAAAGTCATGTAACTTATAAATGTATGGATTAACAAATCCTACCTGTAATAGATTTAAAACTTCTCTCAAAAGCAGTATTCCCCAGAAGTAAAGCTACATTAATCTGAATGTCACAAATGTTTACTGAGGTAAGGGAAAACCAAATCAAAACAAAACCCAACAAGCTATTTTACCTGGTTATCCAGCAGAGGCTGCAGCATGGCACTTGCTGATCCACCTGCTTTGAAAGAATCTCTCTCATAGGAGCCCACCGGATCAAAGCTATAAACTGCTCCCTTCCCTGCAAAAAAAAAAAGAAAAAGTAGTGTGTAATCACAATTCAGAAAGATGCTCAACACTGATAAGCATTTTTAACAAATCCAGCTCTCTGGATAAGCAGTGTCTGGAACACTGCAGATCCCAGTAAACCTTTACCAAACAACACTGAGTATGTTCAGATGATGGTCTCTACAGCAGACTCACTATGGCTGCGGCCTGGTACAATAGCCAAGGTTATTTTCTCTATTTAAGCCACAACCATGCTCCAACAGATGTTTCCTGCAGTACTTACTACAGAAAAAGTGCTGATGCAGAATAATCAAAGCAGAAAAATGTGCTAGAGTGTAGTGCTGCACAAAGAGTCCCAGGGTTTCCAAGGCTAACACAAACAAGCAGCTCAGACATCATTCTCGAACTATACATTTCCTGAATTACCTCCAGAAAGCATGCTTGGATGCCTCTGCATCGCACTCCCAGAACCAGGAATGATGCTCTGGTCTGCTGCACACTTCCCTCTGAAGCCAGGCCAGGCTGTGAAAAGTTTACTAACTTGCACCAACATCAGAGATACAGAAGCACTGTAGCTCTGAAGCATCAGGGTTTGATGAGGACATGCCAGTCAGAATGCAGGAGGTGGCCAAGCCCAACCTTTCTGTTCAGACAGGGTGCACCCGATTCAATTAACTGTCCCGTGCCCTTGGCAGCACAGGACAGGAGCTGAACAGCCCTGAGAAAGCCAGCCAAAACAAAAATCAATCTTGCTGGACCCAAATTTAGTCCATGGAAGCAAACCTGCACTCTGGTTCTTATCAGCTGCTACAGCACTCTTATAATCTGAGATTTACCATCATGCAGGGCAGACTACTCCCCGGCCAGATCTCACAAATCACAGACGTGTCTTAGCAAGACTGGGACAGCAGTGTAACTTAATGGAAAAACAAACTGCAGGGCTAAAATTATCCAAACGAGACCACCTCTGAGCTCCTTCTCAAAGCCAGAGAACACAGTATTTCAGCAACTCAACCGAATCACTGGACAGGAGCCCAGTAAATCCTGGAAGGGCTGTACATTAAACTACAGCTTCTGTGTAGGAGTCATGATTTTCATTAGAGGTTAGTTAACATTTAAAAATATCTTTATTTTTAAAGATAGTGGAAACCTGTCTCTGGAATAAGTCTTCATATTTAATAGCCTTTACCACACTCACAGGTCTGAGTAAAACATACATTTTTACTGGTGACATTTACTTTAAAGATGCAATTAAGAAATCCAGCAAAACTGTTATAAAATTTTCCAGTCTAAATTATTTGACTTTAGAGATTTTATTTGTAATCAAATAATTCTAACATAGTTTTTAGACTTTCAGACGTTCAGAAATGAAACATCAAGTAATTAACAAAAACTAGGAAACAAGTCTGATACATAATATGTATTTAATGTACAGGTGTAAGTACCATAATGCCTAAAGGCAGGTGTTAGGAATAGGAACACAAACTTTGTCATTCCATCAGTACACCTGAGATGTAAAGCAATAGCTATCCACCCAGAGAAATTCAGCCTCTCTTTTTTTGTTGTTTTTCTGTTTAAAGTCTTACCTTCTTCATCAAGTCCACCAATTATATTGTACACATAGTAGGGAAAGAAACGTCGAGAATACAGGATTGTAGACAGCATGGCTGCAATAGCCCCAGTAGTCATGGTCTTGTTGTTGGAATGCTTGTACATCTGCCAGTGGTAGAGCACATCCAAGAAGAAAGTCAAATACTAAGGCTGGCATTCAATCAGAATTACATTTTCTGTAACCTCACTACAGAAGAATCTGAGGCTAAGCAAAATTAACCGGCACAATCAGTGAAAGCACCTTGGTCTAAATGGTACAGTCTTTTTACAAGCCAGAGATTAACACATCTTCAAAGTTTTGTAATTAATAGGTGTTGCCTCATTAACAATATCTTCTCCAGCTCTTCCATTCTATAAATTTGTGGTGTCACACTTAGTAAGAACACAGCACCAATTTTCTCTGACAGATCTTTCACTAGCAAAACAGTTAAAATACAAACACTTTAAAAAGTTATCTTATTATCAGACAGAAGTATAATATTAAGAATCTGAGTTTCTAAATATAGTAAGATAGGCAGTTACCTTTAATCTGGCTTCAATAATTTTAGTAAGTGTAAGGCAGTCCCCATGGAAACCAGTGCATCCAATGACCGTATGGTCTGTTCTGAAAAAGGTAAAATTTTGTTGTGATTTTAGACTTAGCATGAACTACAGCAATTTCTTACACAGTACGTTATTATGAAAACACCAAATGTATTTTCAGTTTTTGTAGTGCTGTCAGAAAGTTGTCTAAAATGCATTAACAGATCTGTGGTGTATGAAAGGCACCTGCAACCTACATCTTGGAGAGGACCCATTAAACAGAACCACGCAGATGTCTTTCTTCAACCCAGTTCCTTCTTCAACTGTCAATAAGACTGACAAAAATAAATTCTCCATTTCTTCATGCACCCCTGACTCCAGCTGTAGCAGTTAAGTCTTTCTAGAAGATCCATTTTACACTGGGGAGCCAAAGATCCTATCACTCATTCCAATTTTTACTCCATCGGACCAGAAGGCAGCATTAAGCTTGTAGGATGGTTACATGACATTTAGGGTGTTGGTGGCTTTCGGTGTCAGCACAACAGAAGTTATTTGGCTGCACATGCACCAGACAAGCTTAGCTCTTTGCTCAGTTTTGAAATGTATTATGAACACTAACCACGGGAACACACACTTGGACTTTTAAATCTAGGCAATAGAAAAGAGTCTAGAAATATTAACACTCACAGACCAACCCAAAGGAGTCACTCAGAAAACATCTTTAAACAAAATCTCCTCTCAGCCTGTCACTAGAATTACACAATGCCATCATGTGCAGTATGTATACTGTACCAGAGTACATCTGGGCAGTATCGGAGAATCAAACGTATTACAAGTTAGCTAGGAGAAACCTAAGTTATTTAGATCTCATGTCATCAATTTAGAAAAAGAAACAAAAAATGTTTACACAGCTGATGACAGCCTACAAGGCAGTAAAATGGACATAAATAATATGCAGTTGTAAACCAAGGAGATGCTATCCAGGTGAGTCAAACTAAGCATAAAATGAGCATAGAAAGTTCAATAATGGAACTACTGATAGGTTTACTTCTGCAAGTGCCAGGTAATTAACTAGAGAGACACACTACAACTGGCAGCAGTGGGCACACTTGAATACCATCACCAGGTCTCCTGATGAAGCAGAGTGAGTTATCATAGGATTAAGTTTTGCTACAGTTAAGTTAAAAATTCTTCTGATTATCCATCCAAAAATCCCCACATTAAGCTTTGTATCATGCTAAAAAAGTTCTGTTCTCAGTTAACTTCAAGAGCATGAAACAAGAAATCTAGCTACATTTACAACATCACATCCTATCTTGAATTACAGCAAGGGTCACCACACGACCCCAAAATCTACTTTGTTACTGTGCTTTTTCTTCTGAGAATTCTGCTTAAAGCAGGAGGTAGGTGACATGGTCAGCAATACAAAGCATTTTCCATCTTGTTCAACCCTTGCAGATCTGGACTTACAGCTTGTAGCATTTTGGACTGTCCCGGCAGTGAATTGAATAGCCTTCACTCAGACGCGTGTCAGAGGCAACAATAGAGAAGTCTTCTCCAGCAATCGCTAGCACAGTCCTTGAGAAATAGTATTGATAAATCATGACCTTCAGCTCAAGTATCTTCTTAGGCAACAGAGAAACAAACTAGATAGTAATTCTATACCCAGACTCACATTTTGTCAAGCATCTTATATTCCTTGCTATGTTTCCCACTATGCACATCCCTACTCAACACCAAAGGAAGAAGACACTAGACACATTGATGAAAATATATGCATGTGGCCCTCTACTTTGATTTAAACTGTATGAAAACTTGGTAAAACAGAGACTCTCCACCAGACAAGAACCAGAACCAATGGACGAGGTATTTTATATGGCTGACAATGACTCATCGTTCTAAAACAAGCAAAGTACTAAGCAACAGTATAATTACACTTATATAAACATTGCTTTTTAAATCTGGTGTTATTACATCCTAACAACTAGTTCTGTGATCACCACAGGTATATTACCATTAAGTTACAAAGAGATGCCCTTTAAAAAACAGTATTCACCACAAGGAAAAAAAACCTACCTGGCCAGATCATGTCACCAACTCAGGTGTGTAAAACACTGCCTGACTTTAGCAGTTACAGCAAGGTAGTGTTCAACCCGGTTACACAATTACTAGCAACAGGACGAGGAGCAATGGACATAAATTAAAACACAAGAAGTTCCACCGCAACATGAGGAAGAACTTCTTTACATTGAGGGTGGCAGAGCACTGGAACAGGCTGCCCGGGGAGCTCATGGAGTCTGCCTGTCTAGAGCCATTCAAAACCCACCTGGACGCGTTCTGGTGTCACCTGTTCGAGGTGACCCTGCCTTGGCAGGGGGGTTGAACTGGATGATCTCCAGAGGNCGGCCCCTCACCCTCCATTGAAGGTGTATGGCGAGAAGCGGTAGTGCTGCATGGGCGCCTCCAGCTCGGAGCCCGTCCCGGGCCGGGAGGGCCCGTATCCCGCAGTGGAAAGCATCGCGGCGGCCCGATCGCTGCTGTCTCACGGCGAAATGGCGGCACCGGAGGCGGAAGCAGAGCCGCTCTGGGAGGGCAGCACCACCTCCTCTGGGCCGCTCTGCCGGCTGGCGAGCGCCGTGCCCTGGCCGGAGGGCGGCGGGGCCGCCGTGGAGCGGAGTCCGCCCGGGCCCCGCCGGCGGGCAAGGTGCGTGCCTGGGCCCCGAGGCAGCGCCGGCACCGCCTCTTGTCCAAGCGCTGCCAAGCCCTGGCACCTGCGCGCCCGCTCGTGGAAACACACAGGCCGGTCAGGGGGCTGCGGTGAGGCCATCAAACACCCCTCATGTTTGGGCGGGTGGGCAGCAGGCTGGCTCCTGCTCTGTAGGAGAGAGCGCCTTTGGAACCGCTGTGAAGAGCAAGGATCGAGAATCCTAGAATCATGGGNACATTTTGTCAAGCATCTTATATTCCTTGCTATGTTTCCCACTATGCACATCCCTACTCAACACCAAAGGAAGAAGACACTAGACACATTGATGAAAATATATGCATGTGGCCCTCTACTTTGATTTAAACTGTATGAAAACTTGGTAAAACAGAGACTCTCCACCAGACAAGAACCAGAACCAATGGACGAGGTATTTTATATGGCTGACAATGACTCATCGTTCTAAAACAAGCAAAGTACTAAGCAACAGTATAATTACACTTATATAAACATTGCTTTTTAAATCTGGTGTTATTACATCCTAACAACTAGTTCTGTGATCACCACAGGTATATTACCATTAAGTTACAAAGAGATGCCCTTTAAAAAACAGTATTCACCACAAGGAAAAAAAACCTACCTGGCCAGATCATGTCACCAACTCAGGTGTGTAAAACACTGCCTGACTTTAGCAGTTACAGCAAGGTAGTGTTCAACCCGGTTACACAATTACTAGCAACAGGACGAGGAGCAATGGACATAAATTAAAACACAAGAAGTTCCACCGCAACATGAGGAAGAACTTCTTTACATTGAGGGTGGCAGAGCACTGGAACAGGCTGCCCGGGGAGCTCATGGAGTCTGCCTGTCTAGAGCCATTCAAAACCCACCTGGACGCGTTCTGGTGTCACCTGTTCGAGGTGACCCTGCCTTGGCAGGGGGGTTGAACTGGATGATCTCCAGAGGTCCCTTCAAACACTAACTATTCTGTGATTCTGTAATAGGACCATTACCTGGGTTTCCTAAGCCACTATAAAGAAACACCTCTGCGGGGAACAAAAGATGCGTACTTTAAGACCCGTCAAAGTTTAAGCAACACGAGTGCTCCAAAAGCCACAGGGACAGGCAAGAACATGCTGAAAGGCTGCAAGGACTCAAGGCAAGCCCGAGCCCAGCTCCTCTTTGTGCTGCCTGTCTCTACAGGAGGAGACCGTGAGGGGAGATAAACCCGGACTGAGCACCGGGGGAAGGCAGGAGCAAGGCAAGGCAGCCCCAACCCGGAGCCGCTCTCCCCTGGGCCCCCCGTCCCGGGCCGAGGGTGTCCCATCCCGNCGCGCCCGCTCGTGGAAACACACAGGCCGGTCAGGGGGCTGCGGTGAGGCCATCAAACACCCCTCATGTTTGGGCGGGTGGGCAGCAGGCTGGCTCCTGCTCTGTAGGAGAGAGCGCCTTTGGAACCGCTGTGAAGAGCAAGGATCGAGAATCCTAGAATCATGGGATGGTTGGAGTTGGAAGGGACCTTAAAGATCATCTAGTCCCAAACCCCCTGTCACGGGCAGGGACACCTCTGACCAGACCAAGTTGCTCAGAGCTCCATCCTGGCTGGCCTTGAACACTTCCAGGGATGGGACATCCACAGCTTCCCTGGGCAGCTTGTGCCAGGGCCCCACCACCCTCAGAGCAAAGAACTTCCTCGTAATATCTAAACTGTCTTTCAGTTTGAAGCCATTCTTCCTTGCCCTGTCACTACAGGCTCTTATGAAAAGTCCCTCTTCACCCTGAAGCCTTCTCTTATCCAGGCTGAATAATCAAAATTACCTCAGCTTTTCCTCATACAAGAGGTGCTTCATCCTTCTAAGCATCTTGGTGGCCCCCCTCTGGGCTTGCTCAAACAGGTCCAGGTCTTTCTTGTGCTGAGGACCCCAGAGCTGGACATAGTACTCCAAATGGGGTATCACCATGGGGTCTGGTGCCAGGCACCGTGGCATAAGTGGAAACAAGTGGGAAGGGCTGGGATGGAAGCTCAAAGAGGTGCTAGGGGAGAAGGATGGAAGGGGGACAGTGAGATGCAGGGAACATACATCGTGTTCCTGAGGAGAAGTGTGTTGCTGTGCTTGGGAAGCACAGCTGTGGTGGCTGCGGTCTCCATGTGCACACACAGCGCTGAGACCCCGAAGTGGGAACACTGCAGAGTGTCGAAACTCTGTACAGCTCCAGTGTGATGAACCACAGCCTGTGTGAGGGCCTGGTGCACTGCCAGGGACCCCCACAGATTCACAGCATCCATCAGGCTGGAAGCGACCACGGGGGGGGGGGTGATCTGGTGCAACCCTTCTGCTCAGGCAGGGTCATCCTAGAGCACCTGGCACAGGATTGTGTCCAGATGGATCTTGAACATCTCCAGTGAGGGAGACCCCACAACCTCTTCCGACAATCTATTCCAGTGCTCGGTCACCCGCACATTAAAGAAGTTCTTCCTCGTATTCAGGTGGAACTTCCTGTGCATCAGGTTTCTCCCCACTGCCTCTTGTCTTATTGCTTGGCACGACCAAGAAGAGCCCGGCTGAATCCTCTTCACGCCCACCCTTTAGATATTTATAGACATTAATGAGGCCCCCTCTCAATCTTCTCTTCTTGAGGCTGAACAGGCCCAGGTCCTTCAGCCTTTGCTCATAAGAGACATGCTCCAGGCCCTCCTGTCCTGAGGAGCCCGTAACAGGACACAGTACTGCAGATGTGGCCTCACCAGGGCTGCTGGCAATGCTCTTCCTTCCTAACGCATCCCAGGACACCATTGGCCTTCTTGGCCACAAGGGCACTGCTGGCTCATGGACAGCCTGTTGCCCACCAGGACCCCCATGTCCTTCACCGCAGAGCTGTTTCCTAGCAGGCTGGCCCCCAGCCTGTCCTGGTGCATGCGGTTGCTCCTCTCCAGGTGCAGGACCCTGCACTTGCCCTCGTTTAATTCCTGAAGGTTCTTCCCTGCGAAGGCTCCGGTCCCGCTGGCGGCGGGAAGTGACGCGCCGGGCGCGCCGGTGGCGCGGGGGCGGGGCGCGGCCGGG
>VXAC01002491.1:1133310-1148418 GCA_013399225.1 Rhipidura dahli | reverse complement strand
GGATGGGCCCCAGCAGCGGCGGGACCCTGCGAGGGCGGGCGGGAGCGGGGCGGGGGCTACGCGGGGCTGGGGTCGATGTTGGATGGGGAGCGAGGAGGGCTGGGGGCCGGAGGCAAGCTGCGGCCGCATGCCGAGCGCTGCTGTGTGGCTGGTGGGGAGCCCGAAGGGGGCCTCGGGGGTGGCTCGGGGCCTCCTGCGGGCTGTCTCCTGCTTCTGGACTCTGTTCCCTCGATGAAAACGTCGCGCGGCGTTTGTAGTGGAAATCCGAGCAAGCCGCGTTCAGTGGTTACGGGAGGGAGCTCTGCGTAGACGGTGTCCTCCCTGGCTGCAGGTTTTGGCATGCCTGGTATCCAGCCTTCCTCCTGAACAGCTCGGCTGTCGAGGAGTTGACTTCGTTTCTTCCTAATGCTTAGGCTTCTAATACCCCCGTTGTAAAACCTGGGTGCTCTGCTTGATACCTTTGGTGGGGATAACGATGATAATATCTTATGGTCATGGGTGGAAAAAAGCAGGCCTTTTTAGCTGCAGTGTAAATATCAATGTAATTCTAAGCTCTCGTATCTTAAAAAAAAGAGAGGCTGAATAGGCTGTCTTCAGATTTTGAGGTGGCCTACCTCTGGCCTGATAATGACCTTGAGTATTTCTCAGCAATAGTTAAGAAAGTTATGAATTAATGGGAAAATATTTTTTATAATTGGTATCATAACATTTAAATTCTCCCCTTGTGTTGTTTATTTCCATAACGTAGCAACAGAAATATAGTTAAAACATGAAAGAAAATAATTGTACATTTCACTTGCATACTTGAAATCGGTTTTCATGTATTTTTTTTTCCTCATGAAATGCATGTCACTGCAGTTTGAAATCTGTTAGTGCTTTATTTTATGGAAATGGATGGAAGAGGTTTTCCTAGCTCTGATTTGACCAGCAGTGCTTTTCTCATAGAAGAAAAAAAAATTTTTTTGAAAGCCCAAGCTTTAAAATGGCCAGGAAGAGACTTACAAGCAGTGTGTCAGTAAGCTTGTCAGTCAGTAGTCACGGGAATTAAATTCTAAAAAAATCTGTACTTTTTCAGGTAAAGCAAAACTCACAGTAGAATGAGCATTAACAGCTTGAGCTGTTTGTGCAGGAGGGTTTGGTTAGACAGAGGCCTGCCCGTGTGAGTCAGGTAACCTGCCAGGGACTTCAGCAGAATCATACTGCAAAGTTTCTACAGAGCGTGCCCGAAAAAGGTTATTTTTATGGATTGTGCATGCGTGTGTGCATATGCGTGAATGTTCTTATATGTTTTTGTACGTGGGTGTCTCTTATCTGAGTCAGCAGCTGATAGGTTTGCTTTTGGGTTTGTGTTTAGATATTATTCTCAAGATACTACTTCTTTTCTTTCCAGGCTTTGGTTAGTGTTTTAGACTCATAACCTATTTCTCTGGAGCTGATGTTTTCCTAACACTTTCAGCTTGGCTTTAAAAGCTACTTCGCTGGAATGTTTTAAATGGTTAAAAACCCTCTAGGATTCGAAGTTTATTTAAATTAATTGAAGGAAATACTTCTGGCCTCACCAAAGAAATAACTGGAATCATGGATCAGAACAACAGTTTGCCACCCTACGCTCAAGGCTTAGCCTCCCCTCAGGTAAAAACAAATTATTTAAGATGAAACTATGATCTGAATTTCTTTTATGAAAGCATTTTCTGTTTCTTGCATGTAGCTTCACGTTTTTTGTTTTGCAGATCTGAAAAATTCTGCTAGGTATCAAATAATACTATACTGTTAATAGTATAAAGCAGAATTTTAAAAGCATTGATGTCTATATCCAGAAGTATAAGAAACATGCGGTTTCTTACACATGGAGTTTAAGAATATATATGGGATTTCTTAATGGGGTTGCTCTAAGTTGAAATATAACTGACAAATTGGAAAGATTAATTTAATTTTGGTGTATGCTACTTAAACTGTGTACATGACGGATTGTTGCTGGGCTATGAATGCACTGGGTACAGTGAGCACAGTTGGTGTTCAAACAATTTCAAGTTAAATTGTGAGTCAAAGATGAGACATGCTTGCAAGGTAGTGTGAGAAGCATGTTCTGTCCCTAGGTTCCTATGGGTAGTGTTTGATTCTATAGAACAGCTGCATTTTCAAGGATTTTCTGGCTTTAATGATTTACTACTATATGCTTCAGGTTTGATATGAGCAATTCAGCTAACACAGATTTCTTTTTAGACTCCTCCTGAAAACTTTTTCTCTTGAAAGCAAAATGGAGTCAACACGATCTGTGGTTTCTGTGTCACGTTTTCTTCTGTAGGGTGCAATGACTCCAGGAATCCCAATTTTTAGCCCGATGATGCCCTATGGCACAGGACTGACACCGCAGCCTGTCCAGAGCACCAACAGCCTGTCCATATTGGAGGAACAGCAGCGGCAACAGCAGCAGCAGCAAGCAGCACAGCAATCTACATCACAGCAAGCCACACAGGGAACATCTGGTCAAACCCCCCAGCTCTTCCATTCACAGACTCTTACCACAGCCCCTTTACCAGGAACCACACCTCTGTACCCCTCTCCAATGACTCCGATGACTCCAATAACTCCTGCAACACCGGCATCAGAGAGCTCTGGCATAGTGCCACAACTACAGTGAGTGCCCTTATGCTAGTGCATCATGTCCTTTCTCAGCCCTTTTAAGACTTAAAAGCAAAGTCACGTCAGGAATTAGGTACTGCATTTGGTGGGAAGGGAGGTCCTGAGAATTTACGAGTCTCCTGTAGCAATATGAGTGATTTTTGCTTTTATTTTTAGCATAGCTTCATTACTAAACCATTTAGTAATATAAACAGTTTCTTAGTGATTTGTCAACGGTATATCTTTGGAGCATACCAGTGGAGGGTTATATATGTCTTCATTTAACACCATCATAACTTTTAACTCCTTGCACTTTAGGAGTTCCTTATGTTCCCTTTTCCAACGTATGGCTAACACTGAGTTTGTGAGAAGTGAAAAAACCCTAAAACTAGTTCTAAGTTTAGGAATGGAAGTAATTTCAGTCAACTTCAGTTTTAGAGAGACTATTTCAGGAATTTATTGAAGGGACAAAGGGAAATGGTTGATAACATGAATTGAAAGAGTAGTTTCTCTTTTTTTTTTTTTTTTTTCCCTCACTGAGGACCTTTACATTTCAGGGTTTTCCCAGAAAACAAAATTTTTTATCTAGGAGTTTCTTCTAAACTTTCTGGAGACCTGCTATTCCATCTCCTGGCAATGGATTTACCTCCTGGGTCATTCCCACTTAGTTCTGCACTTTCCTCCTTGAAGGGCGTAGCAAGGAAAATTTCAGATGGTAATACCTAATTTTCTCCTGTTTCCAGCAGGTTCCCTGATTGTGGTGAGGGTTAGGGCTCTCAACATCAGTAATTTTTCCTGCCAAACTGAAATAGAGATTCTTCTCATGGGACACATTTCATAATAGCTGACAGATAAGGAGAAATCAGCAATTATGCCTTAGGAGCTTCTGCCCTACAAAAGGAGGTTCCTGAGCCGAAACACTGCTCAGTGCTGCTGTTAGTAGGAAAGATGCCATTCAAACTCACTTGGAGAAACAAAATAATAAAAAAATGAAATTGCTTAGGCTTGGTTAAAAGTAAGTAAGACACATTAATTCCTTACTGTCTTTTAAATATATTTCTCTGATCTGTCTTTAGGAATATTGTGTCCACAGTGAATCTTGGTTGCAAACTTGATCTAAAAACTATTGCACTTCGTGCCCGAAATGCTGAATATAATCCCAAGGTAAGAAAAATACATTAGAGTTTATCCTATAAGAGATGTATCAAAGGCACAGGTTGTGGCTGCAGGCTGCTGCAATAGACTGAAACACCTACTTGCCATATATGCAGTTTGATAATATAGTTAAAAGGGAAATTTTAATGAACGTGGAATGTTCAAATTAGTAAAAAGCATTTTTATGATGAAGTAGCTGTGATGTGCACCAGGTTTTAAGTTGTTAGATTTAGAAAAAACCTAACAGACAGTGTAATACACTGGCCAAGCTTTTTGGGGTAGATCTGGCCTCTGCTGCTGTTCATATAGAAATATTTGTTTGTAGTGCTCAGAGAGCTCTTTTTGCATATTACTGTGAAATGTGTGATGATGAAATCTTGTTCCCTATCTCCCAACAAGGAGAAAGGAAAGAAGAATTCAAGTCCTGGGTTCCTGCCAGAGCTATGGTTTCCTCCACCTAGCTGCTCCTCTGGAATTCTTATGGTTGCAGGGCATTTGCTTATTTTTCATAGTCTCACTTCCCCTCAGTTCTCTCATGTTCTCCCCCAGTACTTCTGCCATCTCCTTGCTTCTGATAGCTTAAGTTTGGTGGAACAGCAAAATTAAATTGATTTTTTTGCATATTGACTTCAAAGTTGCCTGCTGCTTCTAAATAGTAATGGGGTTTGAATTAAGTGGCTTTTTTTTTAGCTTGGGAAATCTGAACCAAAGCAAAGGACCTGGAGCATTTAATCAAGAAAATTATGTTGCTTCATGTTTCTTTGGGTGGCTTCTCTTGAAAATCTACTGTTATCTTTCCAACAACAGTAGCTGGACACTAATAAAAGTTTAGATGTTGTGTAGTTGAATTGGTTTGTCTTGGGAAGGCTTCAGTTTTCCTGGGGTGTGTGTGTTTTCTTTGTTTTAGCATTTAGTATTTTGCTGCAGTTGACCTGAACTCTGCTCTCAAAGGTTAAAGCACTCATGCAGGCATATATGATAAATGACTGTTACTGTAAGTTTGTGCCAGTGATGCTGTTACACAACTGTGAGCAAGATATTAGTGCAGCAGAAATTTGAGCATGCCTTGGTAACTCGCAGGGTGGGGGGGGTAGGTGGCTGTATAAAACTTGTAGGCTAGAATAATCAATATGAAACACTGTTTTCCATGGCAGAGGGAAGGAAGGCTTATGTAACACACTCCTGACGTTTAGTCAGTACATTCATCTATCAAAGAAAGATGTTGCTTGGCTGTATTATTTAAGTTGTATTTTGACAAATGTGCTGTTGGGTAACCCACGCTACCGCCCTGGTTATGTCAGCAGAACAATTATGGGACTGCATGGTGAGCTATTCTAAGTTAAATATAACAAACAGGGGTTTGTGTGTGTGTGTGTGTATGCCCACATCAGTTTCCAGTACCTCTTGCTTCAAGGAATTTAAGAATATTTGGAAATGCTTGCTTAGAACAAAAAGCTAGAGCTAATTGAGCTGCTTTGTCCTGCTGTGGTAGCTGAGGTGACTTCTGTTTACACAGGACTTTGATCTCCAGCCGTTCTGTTTGCTGGTAGTGTAACACCTGTCCAGTTTTTTTTTTGGATAGTTTTCCATCCTACTTACAAGAGATAAAATTACAACACGTATGGAGGAATTTTTTAAAATTTATTTTTAAAATTGTTTCTATTGCTCTGTTGCAAATGTTAGCATTATTTTTATGTTGCATATATAGTAATGAGAAATGAATAGGAATGCAGCAGTAAATATTCTTCCTGCCTGGCTCTGCCTCTCAGTGTGTGTGGCTGAAGGTACTTATGATTTAAGCATTTCAAGTAAACTTTGAAGGATCCGTAGGTATGTTTGACCTTAATTTTCCTTGCACTACAGTGTAACTTGCTACTTAGATGATGCAGATCTGTTTTTAATGTAATGATGACAGCAGTGTGTCACTAACAGTCTCAATGCTCACACTTCAGCGTTTTGCTGCTGTTATTATGAGAATAAGAGAACCACGTACTACTGCACTGATATTCAGCTCTGGAAAAATGGTGTGCACAGGAGCAAAAAGGTATGTTTAGGCATTACAAGCAAACTAATTCAGGCTGTCTTTTCTTGTGTACCATGATGCTTGTTTATATATACACATCAAAGTTGTACAGGTACAACTAATCTTGCTTCACAGTTACTTCAAATGATACACATTTCTACAGAAAATGCCTGTTTATGATTGCAGGGACTTCCTAACTTATGGGAAAGTGGTAGTTCTATTTCTGAAGCTCTTTCATTCAGTCTGATAAACTGGTTTGCAGAGATTATTATATTCAATTTTTTTGGGTTTGCAGTTATCTGCTTTTTCTAGTAATTTTAAAAATTCAGCAGCTATGCATTGGAACTGCTTAAAGTGTAAGGATGGTGACAGAAGGATTTAATATTTGAATAGCTTCATTCATCACAGGACAAGAGCTCCAAATCTCTGGTTCCTGTAGTCTGACTTGTTCTTAACATGACCATTGAAGCACAAGAATTGAAATCTAAACATAAGCTTAACTCTGGTGGGCAGGAAAGAAATTCTGTTCTGAAGAAGTCTGCTAGGAATCCAGAAGGAATAAACTAATGAGCAGAGATGAATAGATGTGTACAGGGAAACACTTTCTCTGCCTGGTGGCACTTGAAAAGTTCAAGTTGTTTTAGTCTGCATCAGAAGCAAACAGATCCTCAGCTGTTTACAAACCTGAAGCAAACTGAATTCTGCAGCAGTGTGTAAGGCTGTGCAGTTGTGTTAAACCCATGTTTGAATGCCTGGGCTGAATCAAGCAGAAGATTTTGGCAGTTGACAGATTTTTATAGAAATACGTATTTTGTAGCAGTTGTAGTTCAAGGTTGTTCTATGGTGAAAACTTAAGTAACAGTCTTAATGTCCCATTAGAGGGACTCTGGTCAATATTTTAAAAGTGTAAAATCTATGGATTTATAATTTACTGGTTTGTCTCATGAAGCAGTGAATGCAACACTAATGGTGACCAGGAGCCTATTACCAAAATTAGCATAAAAACCAGTGCTAGTTGTTAATTTTGGATGTAAAAATTTTGCTTGTGAACTCCCCTCTCCCTCCACACAGACTTTTTTTCCCCAGTTAGGTATTTGCAGTTTAATGCTGTTTGCTTGAAGTAATACTTAACTGAGGCAGTAATACGGATATCCTTTTCTCACTTCAGTGAGGAGCAATCCAGACTGGCAGCAAGGAAGTATGCAAGAGTTGTTCAGAAACTGGGTTTTCCTGCAAAATTTTTGGATTTTAAAATTCAGAATATGGTGGGCAGCTGTGATGTGAAATTTCCCATCAGACTGGAAGGACTGGTACTCACACACCAGCAGTTCAGCAGGTAAAAAAAGGCTTGCTTATGTTTCATTCTTGTTGCATACCATCTTGAAGAGCAACATCTGTTTAGATTATTTCCTTGCACCACAGGGAAAACTGCATCTTTGTTCCCGTCTCTGCACTGCCTCAGGTGTAACTGAGGCTGCCCAATGTGAACCTGTCAAAATTCTGCGTTCTTCCCTGCTAGTCTCTCCAAGTTTCAGGGTAGTCAGCATCTGCTCTGCCCAGTCCTAGACTGGGTCCAGAAGATAGACAGGAACATGTGTCTGCAAGCACATTTAAACACTCTCACTCTCTTCTCTTACAGCTACGAGCCAGAATTGTTTCCTGGCTTAATCTACAGAATGATTAAGCCAAGAATTGTTCTGCTTATTTTTGTTTCTGGAAAAGTGGTTTTAACTGGTAAGTGAAGACAGTATCTTGCTCCAAGAGGTGAGATTTAGACTGTATTACAGAGAATGCTCAGGGATACCTAAGCTGCCAGGTACTTTTCCTTTAGACATGACAGTACTGAGAAAGGAGAGTTAATAGGGTATTCCATGGATGGTGATGTTAAGGAAACTTCCCTGTGCAGCCATCCAGCAGCCACTCTGGCAGTTGAAGCTGCACCAGCTGCAGTAGGACCAAAGCCAGCGAGCCAGCAGGTGCTCTGCTGGACTCCCTACACACCCCACTCACACAGTCAGGCCAGGTTTTCTTGAGGGCTCAGCACCAGGCTTTGTTATGCAAAGACTCAGCAGTTCAGGCCTCTTGCCTTGGGGTCCTGCACCCAGAGCTCAACCTGCAGCCGGCATTGGCTGCAGGCTGCTGCCATGGTCATGATACAGCAGCCAAAAAAGGGAGATGCTTGAGCTCTAGGACCTTCTCAACCTCGGGTGCTCCACCTACTCCCTTCCATTTCCTCTCACGCTGTGTCTTACTGTGGAGAAGAAAACCCACAACACCCACAGACAAAAGAAGGGTCCCGTCCCTGCAATGTGCGGAAATGCAGTCCTCTGCAGTGGTCTCCACTGCCAGACCTTCCTCACCCTGATATTCACACTGTCAAAAAAAGCTCTGCCAGTTAGGCCTTTCTGCACAAACCTCCTACAGGGCTGTGCTTTGTTGTTGGGTCTCCTGTGGAAATTATGAATATGAAAATTCCACTTGCAACATAGCATCATCACAGAAATGCTAGTGAAAGTTTTCGCAGTTGTCAGATTAAACAGAGAAGGCTGGTAATGTAAGATCTGTATGAAGTGTGTTAAAAAGGATTGTAAAAATAGAGATTTATGGATACACGAAGGTTTTATATAGAGTTGCACTCAAATACACATTATAAAAGCTAAAATTAAGTATTTGGTGAAAGGTACAAACTAATTTCATCCCTTCTCTTTTTCCAGGCGCTAAAGTACGAGCAGAAATCTATGAAGCATTTGAAAACATCTATCCTATTTTAAAGGGATTCAGAAAGACAACGTAACAGTTTCTACATGTTTCAGAGAAATCAGGGGTATATTTTAAAAGGTATTGTGTATGGCACAGCAGTAACAAGAAATGGACTTCCAGTGCAACTGCAACATCAGGACTTGGACTATTTCCCAGTTAGTGCCTACTTCCCTGATGCTCAAGGGGAACTGTATTCTTGAATACGTCTACTGAGTTACTGTGAGTTGCTTTACTGGGCTGTTCCTGGAGCAGTCCCTCCAACTTTTATTTATATTCTAGCTTTTAAATAGTTTTAATGCCAGTTCTATTAATAGAAGATCTGTAAGTTGGTTTAAAGACAAATGCAACTGTGTCACTCAGTGTACAAACCACTTAAATTGCCATGTATATATGTTTTAAGTTCCTTCCGTAAAACCATGGTTTTTATAATTTTCAGAACTTTAGCTTTTAAATTTTTTCAATTTTAAATTTCTTTGGTGCCAGACACATTCCCTCCTTCCAGTATTAAGCAAGATAGAATGAATTTATTAATTAAAATGGCTCACTGTACATATATATATAATATATACCTTTCTTCTCCATCCTTCTTCAACTCCACATGTACAATAAACCCTGTTTATACAACTATGGGAACTGTCTTAATACATTTTAAAATTACCCAGCTGGTATAATGAAATACATCAAATTTTTTTATTTAATTCGTTTCTTAATAGCAGATGCAGTACTGCAAGTGACTTGTAGTTTTGAGGGAATCTTAGCAGTGCTCTGGCTTGCATATCAGCAGTCACATCCCTGGCAATGTCTACCTTGAATATTTCCAATATGTTAAAACAAAAGAGATGGCTGGTTAAAGAAGCTTGTGTTTGAGTATGTGTTGCCTTATATTCAACAGATGGGATTTAGGCAAGTCTTAAATAGCTGCACTTGACTGAATTGAAGCAAAAGATCCCTGCTTAGCTTCTAGAACTTCTTTAAATTATTACTTTTGTATTTTACCAGCTGTGACAGCCTCACTATATTAGTGTTCCTGTAAAATGTCAAAGCCCTTCCGACTGGAGTCAGTATGTACATAATCTTCCTTCTGAACCATGCTTGAAGCCTAATGGGCTGAGAACTAAAAATAAACTTTTTTTTTCTTCAGTAAATTTCCAGTAATAGTAACCTCTCTATGACTTATACATTATTTCAAACAGCTTTTATCTGAAACTAACCCAAATGTAAACAATGGTCTCATTACTGAGTTGGTGTTTCATTCCAGCCAAAATGAAGTTTTGGCTGGCTTTGATACTCCTCCATTTGCAAATCTTGATCTTCAGTCTTCTGTCTACATCGGTATCTTTCCAGGTGTTTTAATACATGGATCTTACCAGAAAGATGCTGTTTATTGACGTAGCTGTGCAGGATAAATTCAAGATACTCAAATGCTTCATTGCACCACTCTGTGCTGCGAGCTGATGAATGTTCCTGAGAGCTCCTGACTGTAACTGTATGGCTGCCCATAGTCTTGCAGGACTTGAACTATTATCAACTTAGGTGCAAACTCTTCAACTCTTCAGAAAGCTTGGAGCCCTAAAAAACCATGGGATGGTTTTCGACAAAATCAGTCGGGCTGTACTACAGTGATGTAAGACAGTTTGCTGTCTCACAACAGGGCTTAAAACTTCAGAACTTTCTTGTGCTAGAAATTAGGTTCTGTGATAACAACGCCACTTACAGGTACAGCATTCTCTGCCTGCTCATTTGAGTATTTTTAACATCCAAAAGATTTCAAAAACCCTGTAGAGTCACAGGTAAGCAGCCAGGAATGGTTGGAGCTGGATAAAGGAATATGTAACTGAAGTCAATTCTATACTGAAACACACAAAAAGGCCTTTTCTGTAAATACAGCCATAGCCATAGGAGTAGCTAAGCAACTACCACAGTAAAGCTCAGCATTATGGTTTCACTGTTCTCTTGCCTTAGCTATATGGCAGTCATATAGTGGAAGAATCCCTGCAGAGGACACTTATTTTTAAACACAAATGATAGCAGATGTAAGGTACAATTCAGCCTGAAAATGCTACAGACAGCATGTAAAAAATGTGAGACAAATGTGTTCTGGTAAGACTGACTGTTTAAACTGCTTCTGCATGGGGCTAATAGTTTTAAGTCAGATAAAACACTTAATTTTTGTGCATTTTATCTCAAATAACCACTCAGAACATGCAGCAAACTCCCAAGTTAGGTTCAGCATACCTGTTGAGAAAGGAAAGCGGATTTAAGTTCCACAGCAAAATGCTGTGCAGCTCTGTCTTGGCTGACTCCTGCACAGCTCTTCAGCATAAGCACTCAAGTAAGTTTACAGTAGTCTGCTTTTCTTTGAATGAATGTTAATTTTTGAGTAGCCCAATGAAAATCCTGACAAACTACAATCTTTTAAGTTTTTGAAGTTCCATTACCAGCAAAAGATAATTTCACCAATCCAAAAGTTTTCCATCTTTATTTAACAAACTTTCAGAAATGAGATTTGACATGAAGCTCCCTGAAACAAGTGCATTTGGCTTCATTACCAGGTTGCAGTAAAAGCTCCTCTGGAGCACAAGAGAGGCTGTCAAGGTCCAGTTACAGCAGTTTTATCACTGTTACAAGATGCACGGTTATGAGTGACTTTAGTTCAACTACCTATTTGCATAGTGCAGAGGTGCAGTGAAACAAATCAAGTATTCCATCTGGATGACCCAACTTCATAAAGTACAGCCCATGGAATAGTCCTGTTTCCATACGAACTCTTCCAGGTATTCGTTTCCCCCACCGCAGTTGTCAGCACAGGTGTACACCACCAGTGTTCCCCAGTCAATGCTCTCTCCGAGGCTGTCAACATGAAGGTGATTCAGGAGCTGTGGCATAACCTTCAAGGAAAACCAAAAGGTTTAGAGGCAGGCCACACAGTTCTTCCCCCTCACCATTCCTCCTCCTGAAGAACAACCCTGCATTTGGTGTAAGAGAATTTATGTTCTTTAACACCAAAATCCCAGCTGAAGCTACTATGTATACAGCAGCTCAAATAAAATAATCTGGATATCTATGTAAGTTTTATTTGACCTTATAAGCCTTCCCTGCTCCGTGAGCCTCCTGCCATTTGAAATTCCCTTAATAACTATGTTTGCCTTTGCATGACATGAAGTGTGTTTGCCATACACATACCTCTAGCATTCAAAATTCTACAGCTGAATACTTCCAGCCAAACTTACTTATAATGTGCATCAGGAAGTAAAAAAGCACTTACAGGAGTAAATAAAGGCTCTGTACATTTACCATAGTTAGTTGGTTGCAACTTCAGCCTTCTTGCTCAAATTCCAAGCCAACACCTACACAATTAGATGTGAGTCTGAAATACATTACCTGTATTATTTTTAAATGAGTTTACATACCTGGAATTCAAATATCCTTTTGGCACCACATGAACAATTTGGGATATCTTTTTCTTCAGGCCTATTTTCACCTGACACCCAGAGTGGACCTTCTCCTCCTCGGCAGTATCTAATTATCTGAAATACAGCAGAAGTTTAAGTTCACATGACTCTCTTTTCATCTTTGTATAAAACTGGTGTTCAGTGATACAGACAAAGCTGTAGATGGAGCAGAAAAAGGTCAGTTCCTTGAAGTAATAACCATGGCAAAATACCCTTTGTAAATGTAGTATTCTAAATAAGACAGGTTGCTTATATGAGTTTTCTTAACCATGTGAATCATGCAAGTATTCATATTGCGTTTATGCAGTGATCCTGGGACAAACTGCAGTATTTGTATTTCCCTAATTAAGGGACCCAGAAACGCAAGGTTGTGTGTGTTATAGTCTTGAGACAGACAAAGAGCAGCTGCATAAATCAGCCCACAGACCTGCACACAGGAATGCAATCCAGATCTTTCTGTCTGCAGTTCTACATCTAAATACCAGCAGACTGTCCTAGTGTTCAATAAGGTATTTTCAGACATATCCTTTGTTTTCCTGCTACTACCAAATCAGGCATTATCAGCAAAAGGACACTTGGACAGATCAGTCAGTACAGAGATTGTCAGAGAGAGTGAGGCTCATACCTAAAGGAGAGAAGGGAACAGACTCAAAGTCTCCTACTTTCTGGGTGTGTACCTTAACCACTCAGCCACCAGGCAAAACATGGAAAGAATTTCTTCTTCACCACTTTGATGGATTTAGGCCTGTGTCTTCTCTGAATGAAACAAGGGACCATGGTTTTGTTTGACAATATAGCTTTTTAGCCTTTTGCAGTAATAAGACACAGCATGGTGGGCGATTCCTGTTTTAAATAGTGAAAATTTAAAGCCATCACTGATTTCTTCAACCTTAAAAAAAGCCAAACCACCCCCCAGTGCAGCTGGTGACAATGACAGAGCTCTTCTCTGCAGTTTTCATTGAGCTGAGGACAGCCAACAGGGCCACAGGCTGGGGAAGAGTGCAGTGGTTCCCCATGTCTTTTGGTTAGAACCACACTGCAGGAGGGTGAGTCCTTCCCACGCTGTGGGGGCTTCAGCACCCTTGTGCCATCTCATCCTGACCAACAGCTGTTTAAAATGGATGAGCAGGTGCTAAACTCTTACTTCAACACGAATTAAGTTCAGCACATAAGGAAGATGAGGGTGTATTGGTTGAGCGTGTACAGGATGAGGAAGCATCCCCATTTCTAACTAGGTCCAAAAGGCAGTAAAACATGTTGCAGGTGCAGCAGGATGCTGTGCCAGAACCACTAAGTCCTAAGGCCGCCCCATCTTCTGACCTGCTCTGGTTCAGCAGCTACTTGTTTTTTAAACATTCGAAAGATCTTATCTTCTTCAGTCTCATGTTTTGCCATTGCTTCCAATGTCTCTTCATCTAAGGACTGAAGTGCATCATCTAAGCAAGAAAAAAGAACAGCAAAAGGTACAGGTCAACAGAAGACAGTAAAAATTAAAAACAGTATTAGCATGTGTAAATTAATTTTGCTTCGTAAGTCATTCCCAGCATAAATCTAAGATTTTCTTTCTTTTCATGGCATGTTAAGATTTGGTCACACACAGGCCCAATTACCAGTTTTAGTTTCATTTTAAACATAGATGTCAGTACTGGAATACTGGAAAGGTAAGGAATTAATCTACCAAAGTTTATGGCTCCCAGGAGGTATCACTGAGACCACAGAACCTTCAGGATACTACATTTGAAAAAGGCCCCACGTGCTGCGCATGTGCCAGACTTCTTTTTAGCACAGAAGAATGTATCTGTTACACTCCAACATCCACATCAACAGGGGGCACTAAACACTCTTGAGACAGCTTTGGACCACAGCAAGGGACCCAGCATCCTCCCCTGGCACCACCACAAACTCTCCACCCTGGGTATGTTCAAAGCCAGTGTGGTCACTGCAAACCCATCATGAATTTAGGGGGAGCAGGGAGGAAGGAGTCTGCACTTCAACTGCTTAATTCAAAGTTAATTAAAATACCCTCAAACCAGTGTTCTTCTAGCACAGACAAGGAAATTTTATTTCCCATAAATTAAGACAAATTGAACTAAGTCAAGCCAAGACCATCTAACAACCTCCTGATTCCAACAGCATCCAGCAGCAGGTACTCAGGGTCCTACCTTTCTCACTCGAGTTCTTCCTTACCTACTGGAAGCACACAGGGACACACTGTACCTCCGAGCTATCTGCAGCAACAGCTGCTTCAATAGCTCCTGGGGTCAGAGCTTAGTAAGTCCCTCCTGTAAAAGCAACTTTTATTAGGGGACGTCTACAACAAACTTGCATTGCAAATGACTGCAGATTTAGCCTTTTTAAACCAGTAGTTTACAATGAACACTTAAAATGCCAGTATTTTAAAGATGTGACACCAGGCATCGCTGGGAAGAATTAGAGGCAGCATTTTATTTCTGACCTGCAATGCCTGCAGCTCCAAGTTCCTCTTGTTCTTTCGTGTCCTTCACTGTATCTACAGCTCCTTGTTCATCATTAGTGCTGTCAGCAGGAAATTCTGGTTCCTCAGGTTCTATCAATATTTCATATTCTGGAAAAAGGAATTCATTATGCTCTGGAATGGCATCTGTCGAGTCATCTAGAAAACAGTAAACAGATACTACTTCACAATGTCATCTTGTATTTGACGTCCTTCTCCCCAAAAGCTACACAGCAAACCACATAGCAGAAACATCGTACGAGCAAGAACGATTTACACCACTGGCACGCCTGACCTGAAGGTAAGAAACACCGTTACGTTAAGGACAGTGGAAAACTGCAACAGGCGTCATGTTGCTTTGAACCTCTGTAAACCCACGGGATGTGGAAGGCAGACCAAACAGGGCTATCAGCAGCATTTAAGAACTCAAAGCCTGCAGCTCGGCGCAGTATTAACCACGCGTATCGAGCTCCCCCCGCTTCAGAGGTCGCGGACCCACCTCCGGCGGCGCGCTGCCCGCAGGAGCGGCGGTGCCCGCGCCGCCAGTCCAGCGCCTGGTGCTCGGGCCCGCAGTAGGAGGCGCGGCGGCAGCGCCCGCAGCAGCGCGGCCCGAGGCAGCCGCA
>VXAC01002491.1:1113104-1133141 GCA_013399225.1 Rhipidura dahli | reverse complement strand
CTGCTGCCCGTGGGCCGCCGGGCGCCGAGAGGGCGGGCACCCCACCGGCCCCGCCCGCAGCGTTCCGGGCCCGCCCGCCCGGCCCCGTTCCGGGCTCAGCCCCGCCCCTGCCCCGCCTTTGCTTTTGTAACGCGGCGGCAGCAGCGATAAGTCTGGGAAAAACAAATGCCCTGGAAGACGAAGGCAGAGCTCTGCCGCCTCAGCCGACACTGCAGTCAGTGGTGAGACGGGGAGAAGAGACGACAGACACGTTAACGACGCTGCTTTAATTCAATATTTAAATATAACATTAATTAGGTAATTAAAATAATGCCAAGCTGCCTTTAAAAAAAAAGGAAAAAAAACGAAAACAAAACCAACCCAAACAAAAAATACCAAAACACAAAGTTCAACACATTTATCAGTTTTGGTTATTGCCCAAGGTTTGATTTGTGCTCTTTACTCATGAGGGCCTTGCCTTGCATTTAGCCAGCCAGCAATGTTGTTTTCTAAATATTAATTTTAATAGCAAGTCTTTTAATTCCCTGTTACATTTTCACATCCATGAAATATTTGAATCCAATCACATTCATTGTTACAAGTCTAGAAAAATGTACTTAGGTAGCCATTACTGTGCACGTTTCTTTAAATATTTACTAAAAAAAAGACAATGTTTAATTTGTTTTACAAAACAAAACACGGTGAGGATGCACGTACACCTCTAAGCCCCTCAGCGGCATTTCCTAAGTGGCAATAGAGAGCTGTCCAGCTGAAGAAACACTTCTGTGCCTCCCAAGCTTGCAGGCTGGCTGGGCAAGGGGGGAACCTCGTCCACTCCCATCCCTGCTCTGGTGGGACAGTGGTCCATGGTCTCAGCAGGAGCTTACATCCACTCACAGCATCAGGGGCCATTTAGAGTCGTGCAGCCACTGGTTTCTGTACAGGTATCCGAGCATCTAATAAAAAAACCCACATTAAACACTTGTGATCAACATGCTGTAAACACCACACCAATAAACTACTTACTTTATTGCCCTCAGTCACTGGGTTGCACAATATGTGAAATAAATAAAGGAGACTGAAAGGTGCAGCTAATGACACCAGAAGAAGTATTGTGAAAAAATATTACTAAGATTTTTATAAAGTTAATTCTATGGAACTACTAGGGGAAAAGCACTACATCTAACATATGTGCATTGTCCAAAGTAATTTATAACTTGAGAAGCTCTCTTCAAATTAATTAGAGAACACTTACCAAACATGTCCAGGATTTTACTAACAGCTTCTTGATTTACATTGTAAGTGAATCCATTGGACCTACAATTATTAAAAAAAAAGTTTATTCAACAAATATTTCTTATTCCAGTCATTTCTACACAAATAATCTGAATTCAAACATTTTCATAATTATACAGTATTTTTCATCCTACTGGCATGCATATTAAATTTAAGGACATGCCAGACTTCTACTCAAGAACAGTGATAGTTTCTTTATCTTTTCTCTTGTTTACAGTCCCCAAATTCTGCTGCACTCAATTTATTCCTTTTACTTGAAAAGGGAATTTAGCTATAGACATCTATCTTAACCTATTCATTTCAAGAACAGAGGCATAAGGAAGAGTCATCAGCTGCCAGCTATGTTCTGTGAAACGCTCAAGACACTGCAAGGACTTCTTGTACTGGGGACTTCCATGGTCATACTTTTAAAAACAATAAGAAGCACTACAACACAAATCCATTTGATAACAGAATAATGCATAGTACAGCATCAGGTGGGTTTTAATCTCAGGCCTATAAACCATGAACCCTGTTAAAAAACTCAAATGATTAAGCTTTCAGTTAAATTGGTTTGAGATGAATCCAGTGCTGAGCTCCCCCAAAACCTGCAGTATTCCTGATTATTACTTACAAAGCCTGACATGGTTTACTGTAGCACACAGAGTTTCTATTACAAATAAGCAGTGTTGTTCTTTCAGGAGAAAAGTTGAAAACCAAAAGGTAAAGGGAGTCAGAAGCAGCCTACTAGTGAGTTAATGAATTTTGTTGCTAGATCCCACAGGAGTCTTTCCACTATGAGGGTGTGCCATTCCACTTGTACATCATGTAGAGGAAGGAACTACCGGGTCTTCTCCATGACTCCAGTAAATCCAGTCAACCACTGGTGCTCAGACAATTGGGGTTCTGCTGTTCTGCTTCATACTAGGAGCTCAGATATTAAGAATTGCCACTATGACTGCACAGTGATTTCTATACACCAAAAATCTAATTTTACTTACATTTTCTTCTTCTTCACTGCACCCAGTTGCACAAGAGCTGATAAGGCATTTTTTTGCATGTCAGAAGACAGTGCTTCATAACACTGTGTACTCCCTATGAAGACAGCAGAAACACAATTAAAATTTTTATAATTTTCAATTAACAAACTACTCTTGTAAAATGATATTGCATAACAGCTGTACACACCCTTCTCGAGAAGTTGAAAAACAAAGTTGCGGACTCCGGGTATAAATTGCTTCTCAGTAAATGCTTCTTTCATTTCCTTTGAGAGGTATCTGAAAATTAACTAACATTTTAAAGAAAATGAGCATTTCTTTCTTTTTGGTTGTCAGCTTGTAATGAATTATAAACAGATGTGTCCTTCTAAGTAATACTATTGCACTTTGAAAAGCGCAGGAGAGGAACTCAAAAGGTATCGTTCCATGGGGCATCTGAAAGTTTTATTACCGTTTTACAGGCAAGAGAATCCCAATATTAAAATAAGACTCAGCATTTCTATAATAGCTACCTTAGACATTAATTTTATATCTTTGTTCTTACAATCAAAAACAGTTTCTTTTTTTTAAAGCAATACCTGTTCTAAAGATGAGAAAAAATAGGCACATCAGTACAGTTCCACCCACCTCACACATCAGATCACTAAGTAGACTCCTCCCTGAACTTCTAGTGTCTCACCAATCTCACGCTGACTTATGTGAGATTTTAGCCTTCTGGGTTTGTATACATTGCTTACTACAGGAATGTAAATGTTTGATCTTATTAAAACCTTGGAAAAACCAGGAGAATTCAGAGAGATATGGATGGAATTAATGGCTCTCATAACAGCTATCAGATAGGACATGCAAACTCATTTCCACACCTGGCAGGATAACCCATATAAAATGAATGAAGCAAGAGCTCCTCGTAAAAAAGAACAATGAACCTGACAGCAGCACACTCCCTATGAATCTTATAAACCCACAAGGAGCCTTCAAATTACATGGGAGTTACTGCCTTAGTAAATTGGGCAAGTCTGAGCCAAAACCTAAAACTGAGATCCTGGGGGGAGGGTGGTGTTTAAGATCTATTACTGCTATTTCTTAACTCTGGCATCCAGCCATGAAAACAGTCACTATTTACATGGCAGAAGTATCATAGCTCTCTTAGTTACCCTATAAAACACAGGGGGAAAAAGGATCATTTTCTGAAGGTCAACATACCTGATAACCTTCCACAAAAGGTCTGAACATAGCTGACAAGAAAGACACTGTACCACTTCCTTTGTCAGTAGGGTAAATCTCCTGTTGACTCATTTGAATGGCATCACATTTTGTGAGTAGAAAACATCCTTCCTCAAAATCCTGGGAGAGAGATGCATAACTGAAATTAAAACATTTAGAAGAAGTGCAGGTAGCATTTCCCACAAAATCAACAACAGAAACCACCACAACAGGGCACCACTTCCATTTCTGCACTCGGTTCTCACACCAAAATTTTCCTATCTCCCAGAAATATCCTTATAAAAAGACAGTGGGAGCATGTTCTTAAAAACACAGCAGTACCTCAATTCACAACAGGCCTTGGCACACAGAGAGCACCCCAGCTGCTATTGCAGCAGCCAGCCTGAGCTCCCTCAGGATTTTGTCAAAACAGGGTCAGGTTGTCCAGTTTAGGGTTTTTTTCTGTGGGTGTTTTTTATTTATCTATTTTTGAATAGGTTTTTTGAGGGGTTGGCCTTTATCTCATGTCCACTGTTTGCAATAAATGATAATACAGTTCACTGACCTGCTCTCTACCAAAGAGAAAACAAAATGGCCAAAAAATAACAAATTATGGAAATGTCACTGACAAAACCATTTTACTGCCAATACAGGCAAAAGGGGGTCAGATAACACAAGGGGATGGCACATAGACATGACAGACACATGAATGAATAAAGGGGTAAGTGGGTAAAAGATCCCTTAACATCACAGCAACTCTTTCATCTGACTCCAGCAAAGTCAGTCATAGCCTGACTGGTGGCTACCTTCCTGCTCCCTGCTACTTTCTGCTATTTCAAGAAAGCTGCCAACAATTGCTAAAAATAAAACTTAACAGTGCCAATCAGCCTTTAAAAAAGGCCCAGTTCTCTTCTGTATAAAAATCTATGAGTTTTTAATATATTTGCAAGTCTTGAATATTCTTGTGAAAATTATACTTCTCTCTTTTTTAATGCAGGAAAGATTACAACTATCACCATCCTATATTTGGCCTTAGCATTGATAAAAACCACATGCAATCAGTTTAAAATCCAAATATAAAACTACACATACCAATTTATGTTGTGTGTGAGGCTGAACCAGTTTTTTTACTGATAGACTTGTTTTCACCTGCATTTCAAGCAGGCTGGACCAGAGCCAGCTCTGACCCAGCAGGTTTTATGTACAAACTGACAGAGCAAGTCCTGCAGAGAACCAAGAGCTGCCTGCAGTTTTCCCATCTTGCCCGTACCCAGCTGTGCTAGGGCTGCACACAGGCACACTGAGCCCTGGAATAAGGCAGTATGCAGGAACAATACTGGCTTTGTCTGACTGATGGCTACATGAGGCAGGAGGTAAAATGAGAGGAAACTCTTTTCAAGCAAACAAGGATGCAACTAAAGCTTCCGTAAGACTCTAAGAGGGAAACTATTATACCATTAGGGAAGCTCTCACTTCAAAAACCTTCACAGGCTGAATCCCTGACACTATTAACACTTCATTTAAAAGACTGTTTTAACATGTATATTTCAGATCTGTGCTGGAATGCTGGTATCTTTATGCAAAAAAGCCAAACTTGTGCTACAGTTCATTGTAATAGCTCAGAATTGGGCAATTTCAGGATTTTTCAGTTTTTTACTGGAATGGGGAAAAAAATTCCATATGCAACCTTGTGGATTTAGACAATATTTTGCAACCAACTAAATGACTCTTTTTAAGTTCTCCCTCCCACTTACAGATCAATGTGATATCACTGTAGGTGTTTATCACAAAGCCCTTGTTTGGCAGAGCCCTGGAATCGGATGCTATTCTAGTTGGCTGCATTACTATCAGTATTTTTGTATAAAGGATGTTTTTACCTTCAATGAAATGCCAGGAAAGAAGATGAACTCATCAGAAAAAACATCTCTCAAGAAGCTGAAGCAGCTATAGACTTCCTCTGAAAAAAATAATGTAAATGCAAGTGAAAAGCCATTTACTTCTTATTTGAGAGAGTACCTACCTCAATTAAGATAGGGACTGGCATTAAGAACATACAAACAATGGCAGAAACCACAACAGAACAGCAAGTACTCAAAGAACTTGATTCAACTGTTAAGGAAAGGAAAGAGCAGGGGCTTGTAGCTTCTCAGAACATGCATTACATGCCACGATCAAATCCTACAAAAGGATCAAAAGGTAAACAAACAAAAAAAGGCAAGCAAAACATCCTCATGCCCTCCCAACACATCTACCTTATCCCAAGTGTAACAGCCTCAGAGAGCTCCCACTAGCAGTCACAGGACCCTGGAGCTCCTCTCCCAGCTGATGGCACAAGGAGCAAAGCCAGCAGCTTCTCAGAGCCCCACTGTACCTTTTCTGAAGCTGGGTGCCATCTGCAAGGCAATTGCCACCAGGGCCGGGCGCACGCAGACGTTCAGCAGCTGGTTCCTGTACGTGGCGCACATGAGCATGGCCAGCGCGCGCCTGAAGACGATTTCCCCTACGGCTCCATCTTCCACTCCCTTGTCATTTAGGACCACGTGGCCATCAGCAAGGCGAGCGATGTTGGAATGCAGGGTGAGGCCAGACAGGACTGCCTTTTTGGCACACAGGTTATCTAGGAGGAAAATGCAGCGCTCAGGAAGTTGCAAGAGGGAGCATAACTCTAGAAACAGCCAAAATGCACCAGTATTTCAGACACTACACTGAACATTCAGTTAGGTGTTCCAATACAACCCATACCAGGAACTGGCAAACTAGGCGTAGTATGACATGGAGAGAACAAATTTCAGACATTTCTATAACTAAAGCACTTTGAATTCATCAGCTTACTAACAATTACAAATACTTCCTTTGTCTCTGGAACAAGTATTCTGAGCCTCCAAATATAAAAAGGATAGATCTATTTGACGGATACATTTATTAGTAAGGAAATGGAGACTATACTTCTGCTTAAGCATTTCTGACACTACAGATTTGGACTCAGAGGTACAGGTCATTATAAACTTTTTCATCAACTCTCATACACAAGCAAGGCCCCAGCCCAACTTAAATTAATAAAAATTCTTAACATAAATATTGTTGCTTAATGTACCTACTCAATGAGAAGAACTCCCTGCATCAAATTGGAATCAATTTGACAGGCAAGCAATAAAAACTTCATACTGAATGCTAAAATACACTTTACATGTTCACAGCACCACAAGCATATCAAATCAATATAGCCTCTGACAGAAAAAATCCACCATATTATTTTCCTTTAACACAGATTTCATATAGAGTCTCCTTGCATCTTATTTCCTCCTTAAGCCTACTTTGTTCCAGTTTTGCTAAAGCTCCCAAGTTTCTCAGTGCAATAGGAAGCAGAAGTCTGAGGAAGTAATTTTACAGTTCCTGTTTTGAATATAAAATTTCTGACAGCCAAGCAAATGTTCTGCCTGTAACAACCAACCAGCATGACAAAGGCAGAAACAACCAGCTATTCGGAGACCAAAGAATGGAGAGGTACACATAGTTGCTGGCATCAGCAAATTGGCCTTTAAAATGTATTTATTCTTTCAATTTGGCAATCCAAACCAAGACAACAAACCCAGTTTCTATGCAACTGATGCCTCGACACAGCCAGCACACTCCAACAAAATCCACCCAGCTGTTGTCATTCCTCCATTTCATAAACACACCTATTTGCTATTCCCTGACTACATCACAACTCCACTAGAGCAAATGCTTACTCACTGTTGCTGAGAAAATAAACAAAATAAATATGCAAACCTGAATGGGGTATGTTTTTCAGTTTATTGTGTAGTAAGATTCCAAATGTTGTTTAAATATTGCCATGAAATTCTTGCTTTTGCCAGTTCAGCAGAAGCAGACCTTGCCTGCATTCCCTGTAGCTCCAAACCCTGAAAGAAGTGGTTTTCTTCCAGAGGTGACAGAGTTCTTTTATGCCAGTAGCCTGCTCCTATTCCTTTACTGTAGTAGTAAGAGGGATACACAGGACTAAAAAAGCAAAGATCTTTGGTTTAAGTCTACCTACAGCAGAAAGGCAAATGTACTTGCATTGTACAATACTGTTCTTTGCTAGCTTTACCACTTACATCCCGAGGCTCTAAAATTATTTGCCTGTGTCATTCTGGCTCACAGAGGGAAGTTAAAACCAGAAAGTTTGAAAGCACAATCAACCTTTTAGCAAATCAACCTAATATATACATTATATATATATATATTTATAAATAAAGTGTGTGTGTATAAGTATATTACTAAAACCACCAAAAAAGCCTTCCCTCTAAACATCATCATTGTGACTGGAGATAAAGTGAAATTCAAAAATAAACAAATAACTGAGAGTTTTGATTTCCTCCCACCCATTTGTTTCTGCTAGTTCTTTGCACCAGTAACCACTCATACTATAGTCAGTACCAAGCAGGAAATCAGGCAACTGCCTGTGGTTTACACAGAGTTTGGAGACACAGACATTAGACAAACCCCAGTACTCTAATAAAGTACCTTATAATGTCCCTCTCATGCCACACTTCATGATACAACAGTAAAATATCTGTTCTGTTTCCACCTAACTGTTTTTCACAGCATTATCTTCAACCAGCTAAGTCAAAACCTATCGGGTTTCAGTGTAATTTTTAGCATATCCTAAAATCCATTTATAACTCTAAGAATTCTGTAAAGCTGTTACCACATATTGCTTCCACAGAAACATAATTTATACTTCCTAAGCAACAAGAGGAACAGAAATAACACTTTCTCTGCATACCAGGCCATTCAATGAATCCTCCAAAAGTCTGTGTTAAGCCTTTAAGCCACAGAGTCTTTTCTATTAGAAGTTCAAATTCCATGGCTGGCAAATTCTGGAGCAGGATAGCAGCAACTAGCACCCACGGGCTCAAAACCATGTTTTCTATTTGCAGGAGCTCCATTTTATAAGCTACGTCACTGACAAATTCTTGGATATCCTCAGATGGCTTTTGGGGAAGATGCCTGAAAAAAACAATGCAATTTAAGGTAAAAAAGCTCAAAAACTGGAATATAAATCAGCCCCCCCTCTTTATTTCTTCCATATTGCTCCCAGATCCATAACTTTACAGCACCTAACATCTGGAGGGTGATTCTATGTGCAATGTAAAACAAGTATAGAGCAAAACATCAGTAGCTGCATGACAGTACCTGAAGCACAGATCTCTGTGTGGATGCTATACATTTGCTATCTTCAAACAAAATTCAAAAGCATTATGTTCTACATAACAAATTGCAAAAGCCTCATAACCCAGTCCCAGCTACAGCTCCCTGACACATGATCACTTAACAGCTTGCAGGAATAATTCAAGAAGTGAGAGAAAGGTGAAAATTTTAAGTGGCAAAAGCACCACATTCTCAGAAAACAGAGCTTTGCCTGGTTCATGCATTACCATTAAGTTTTAAAGTGGCCTCTTCTCAACACAGGGCAAAGCCACACAAGTACCAATTCATTTCAGAAACAGCCAGTCACAAGCACAGTAAGCCTCTGCTCAGACCAAAGAGGTTCAGCAGTTTGAACAGTCAGATGGAGGGAGGTGAGAGAAGATGAAAACAAAAAGGACATCTTAGTTCACACAGATGTAGACTAAACAAAAGTTTTTCCTGTGCATACACCATGGAACGATGTGGTACCTGGGAACCAAATTGTACGGGCACCGATTGATCCTCCCAGAGGCCAAGGTTCTAAGGGATACTGGCTGGCCAACGTAGATATGTATGGTACCAAAATTGTCACTGAGGATTCTCCTGGCTTTTAACAACCCCTAGGAAAATGGGAAGAGGAAATCTTAAATTCTGGTGCTACAGGGTGTGTATATGTCCACTTATGTTCTGTTCTTAAGGAATTTACATACAGATGTAGATTCTTTGGGCTTTGGGACTCCTAGGAGTTCATATGCATAGAGAGATTCTTCTAATATCCTCTCATAGCTGATGCTGATGGGAACAAGGTATGTGTCAAAGACTTCACGTTTGAAAAAGGGTTCCATCACAATGCTGAGAAGACCTGCCAGTTGGGAAAAAAAAAACATCAATCACCTGTCTTTTTCAAAGAGGGAGAAGCAACTGCAATTTAACTTTGAAATGCGTATCTTTGCATTTTAGAAACTGCTAATAGGTGTGCACTGTGCCTGCTCTCTCTTCAAGCAGGCAGAAGCAAAAGACATTATCCAAGTCTTAAAACAGAGGGTAAATGGAAGCAATGCTCTTGGACAGCTATTTGTGCTCTTTTCAGCAGGACTGCTCTGTGCTCGCACAGCATCCTCCTTCTAAAGATTCCCAATTACTTTTACGATGAGAACTACAATATTTCTCTGCTGGCCAGGGGATGCCTATTGTCTAGGAAGAAAAGGGTGAAGAGTTATTGAACTTAGTACACAATGGGGCAAAGGGAGCAAAAGCAGCAGAGTGCAAGTGAAATGTATCGCTGTTCTTTGTATGGCCTTGGAACCCAGTCACAATGTTTTCCAGTACTCTGCCAGACTTCCTCACTTTCCCTCTACTTTAACATCCCTTTCTATCCAAAGAACTTACAAAACACATAGCCACTAATGAAAACACTAATAATATTAAAAGTTCCAAATATTAAATGAACATACCAAATTTTGGAGTCAGAGTCTTGGCAGTGCGGCTTCTAGTCCCCTCAAGGAAAAATTCAATTGGGGCATAGCCACTCTTCAAAAGCAAAACAAACAAACAAACAAAAAGCTAGTCAGAAAAAACATTTCTTCTTTACTGTCCACAAATAGTTTTAAGTACTTCAAATGTAAGCGAGTTGTATTCTTTAAACGAAAGACACATATATCTAACTTCAGTCATCTGTAAGCCTACATTCATCCATTGTATTTGCCACACCATATAGTTTAATTAATGAAAATATTGTGTCTGTCATGAGATATGGGCACACAATGCAAAGCAACTAATAAACAGTAATTTGTTTATCGCTTACTGAACTGTATAATAATAATTGAGTGCACATGTGGTCTTCACCTGCAGCAAATCTGAGGTAAAAAGCACTTAATCAGATCACCATGAAGACTTTCAGTCACACAAGCCATAACATCCTGCGTATTTCACATGAATTGTTCCAACAGAGTATTTCTTCAGTATACATTGTGAGAGTTCAGGAAGTTACTTACCCTTAACATCGTTTTTACATATTCAGCAAACACTGCCCAGTAGAGTCTGTTCCCACCAAAGGAACGTCGCATAAAGAAGGCACCTGCCCTTCGTAGCAGCTCACCAACTATTTTCATTCCTAGGAAATCTGAAAAAGAATCAAAGAAAAAACAAACCATACACACAAAATTTATTCATTAATATCAGCCAGCAGAATCAACAGCGTTCTCCAGCACGCTGACTACCAGAATACAGAAGATCTCTTTCAAGGATTCCATTGTTGCCAATACATTTATTTGCTTTCAGATAGTCTAGAAGGACTTATATAGACAAGAATGGCATATTATATTATGCTTTCAATTTTTTTTAAGATACATTCACTTAGAGCAATTTATTTTCATAATTTAGATGGCCAGAGTTCAACTATAATAAAGACTAAGTTTCTGAAGCACATTGTCTCTTTAGAGAAAAGCAGTTTCTACTGAACGTATCCCAGAAGACATGGAAATCAAGCAGCCAGTTAAACGATATTAGACCATCTAAGATCCTGACTCATCATTTTGAGAGCTGTACACTAAATCTCCTAAAATTACTTCATAGTTTTTTAGTTTTAAGCAATGACAGTCAATGCTTAAGCAATGACAGTCAATGCTTAACTTGTCAAAAGCAGGAAAAAACACTTAACATTAACAGATTTCTTACGTAAGCATTTAAAACAAGTCTACACATCAGCTGGCCATGTGCCATGCCAACCTCCTTGCCACCTCAATCCATGAAACACTAGAGAACAGATATTCACTCAGTAAAATAAACTCACATTGCTAGTTGTAACACTGCCAGTGACTGCCCTGAAGGTGTCAGAAACATCATTCCAGCACCAGCTAGATTGCTGCTAATGTACTGTATGAGGATGCACTAGAGAGTTACTGGCAACTGTTTACTTTCCCTTAGCTAATTCCCACATATCTGTATGCTTGAAGCCAAGAGATAACTAACACAGCAAAGGCACTTATCACCTGTATCAGGAGTCTCTCCACTCAGCACAAGTGCTGCTTTGAGAGTGAGCTTGTAAACCACATCTTGTGAACCTCTAACATGATATACAGTAAATACAACTACAATCATAGAGAACTGTATTTTCTCCAAAGGAATTTAAAATAATATGTATGTGCAGGCAGCATCAAGCTACAAGCCCCTAATTCTTTAGGAGAACTTTGACCCTGAAGCACCCAGAACACTCAAAAAATGTTAATCATTAAAAAAATCCTTGTAAGCTGAACTAATAGTATCTTAACATACTATTTTGAGGTCCAAAACTCAAAAAATACTCTAATCCAGGTCAGCAAAGGATTACACCAATACCTACAACAGCATGTGAGCAGATTCTGAACAATACACAACAGGCAAACTGCAATACCTTGATCAAGGCAGCTGTGAAACATCAACTTATAAATCTAACCTGCATCACCCTGATGCAAACTCAAAGACCAGGGAAATCTCATCTTCCATAGCAAGCACATTCTCACAGCTTCTATCAGTCTTCCTAATTTCTTGACTGGAAAAGGAGACTACAGTAAAGCAGTGGTTCCAAGATCTCTGCTAGCTTACCTGTGCATATTACAGTGCTGCACCAGGCCTGAGGTGGTTTTCTGCCTGCTTAGAAGACCTGTTTGATACCTGATACTTCCAAGATAAGGTTTCTAAGTTAAATGCTGACAGCATCCAGATTATCAAAAAGCACATTAACTTGGAAGACATTTACTGTTCAAGCCCTCAAGAACTGCTTCCCACAAATAAACTGGCTTCACCTGCTTTATAACTAAGTATGTCCAAAATCCTGACCTCTGATATGACATATCACTTCCCAGCCAGCTCTGTTGTCAGCATGTCACAAAGTTCTGCCAATGCTTCAGAGAAATCAGTCACATCAGAAACAAGCATGAGGTGGCTGGTACTTCCTATCTGGCTACTGTGACTACACTTTAAACTTTGTAAAGTATCACAAAAAGTTTGGCATCCACAGTAGCATCTGGGAAAGTTTTTGCCTGTTCCCAGGCTATAAAAGCAAATAGAAATCTTCTCCACAACCCTTATCTCTGCCCCAGCCTCAGATCTACAGATGGGGTACTTCTGGGCAAACTTGCTATGAAAAAAAGTCACCTTTTTGACAGGACTCAGCACCAATGAGAAACTTTCAGACACTGTAAGCACCTCATCCAAGGAGGATTTAACAAGACATATTTGGCACAGAAGTTAAACACAGCTACTTATAGTTGCAGCTACCAGAGAGTGCTACCAATTCTCTGAATCCTGAAAACATTGTTAAAAACATACTTGCCTATTCCTGCAGCAATGACAGGCAAGGCCAAGTCATATGTGTATAGCAAATAAGACAGCATCAAAAAGTCTACATAGCTTCGGTGGCTGGGCAGCAGCACAACAGGATGCTCCTGAATGGCGTGTTGCAACTGGAAAAGAACAGTGCAAACAATATTGTCCCAATATTTACTGACTGTTGAAATTTGCAAATGTAGACCTGCACAGGGCTTAAGGCAAACAAAACCCCATTTACTTCAGGGTTGCTTCTCTGTCCACACGATCAATACCTCTTTCAACACAGAACCTATAGGAAGGTTGGAGCAGTTGTATCAAGAGTAGCAATCTGAGGTTCACAAGCATCACAGGACTCAAAAACAAGGGCCACCCCATTATGGGATAGTCTATTTCCAATCCCTTTTGATGAGGATGGGAAACCAAATAGGGGCTGCCAGGACTGACATTCCTGACTCCCAGGGAATGCACTGCACAGAACAGCAACATTCTTGAATGAAACAGGGGGACAACAGTTCCTGGAAACTGAGGCAAACCTAAAGCATCTCCTGCCTCAGAGGTGCACACTGTTTCACCACTCTTAGTTGTATGATGGTTTTGCAGAACAGTCAGTGCATTCAGCCAAGTAATATTATATTTTGAACCCCAATTCAGCTGAATGCATTATTATTTTATAATACAAGATCGAAAAGACTGTCTCAGTGGCTGATCTACCAGAATCACAGGCACATGGTATTCCTGACCATAGAAAGCATTTGGAAAACATACAAAAAAATCCTGATAGGTGTTTGCCTCTAAAATACTTATATATCATCTGTCTTTCCTCCCAGATTTACTAAGAAATGCACTGATAAACAAAAGTGAGTGCTGTCATTTTTTTTTCAAAGGTTATTTTTCATATTTGTTATTTGAAGATCAGAATTCTTGTCCAAGTGACTGGTATGAAAATATTTTAACTTTTTTCTTCCCACTGGTACTCACTCTCTGCATTCCTTCTTCATTCACACAAACTCTCTGGAAAAGCTGTTTAAATATTTTGCTCAGAGTGAAGGCAAAAAATCTGACAGCTCCTAGTTGCATACGGTGGCCCATCTCATCCAGGATTTCTGTGGCTTCTTCTTGAATAATATCAGGTGATTCTCCCATCTCTTTTGCTAACTAAAGAGAAACAAAACAGCAGTGACAAGTTGTTATCTTCTCCTTGCCCATGCACACCATTCTCATGTGCCACAGCTACCACAAGAGAACTACTGCAATAGTCCACAAGGTTTTATTTTATGTGATAGGCATGGATCTAATCATACAGAAGTGTTTGGTGCCAGCCAATATGACAAAACCAAGTTTAAGCTGCTTGAAAATCGAAATGAGCTTAGATATCAATGGCTGGGGGGAGGGTGTACAACAATCCTCCCCCCAAACACACCATCTGAATGGTTTGCAGTATATATTTGCAGCATATTCAGGGGAGATTTAAGTTCAAAGAATATTTCCTACATTACCAGTCTGAAGAAGGCTCTGTGCCTTTTCCTTTGAATAGTAAAATGAAGCCTATGTTTGTATAGACAGTCAAAACACAAAAATTTAAGTGCTTTTGGGTTAGAGTTTTCAAAGAACCTTAGCCCTATCACACTTCTATTTCTTTGTAATGTATTACGTTGGCAATGGAGAGCTGAATTGCACACAAAGCACTGTCTCTACCAACTGTGCATATCAATGATCTTTCTTCTGTTGCCATGCACATTCCCTTTTGAAGTTTCTTGAAATAGTCTTCAGTCATAGCTATCCCTCTGATTTGGTCCTTTGAATCTAGAACTATTTAATTGAAAAGTTAAACCTTTTACTGTTATGGAATAAGGAAAATAACTTTTACTCAACACAGAGGAGGAAAGAAAAGGAATGGCAGAACAAAAAGCCTCCAAAAAAGCACAGCTCTGTTTGGAAACCAGAGCTGCTTACCTGTTATTTCCATTTTGTGACATATGAGAAAATCCATCTCCTCCAATCTACCTCCATATACTTTACTATCATATCTACCAGTGCAGTTGTGTTTTCTTAAATGCATTACCCATCATCCTAAGTATTTCCACATGCAGTTTAAACTGATCATTTTAGTCGCTTAAAGAAGCCAGAAACTGCTTCCACTTAAGCCTGAGAAAATCAATATTGTTTAGGAAGCCAAGAAATTCTTCTTGTTATTCACCAGGAAGAGATTTTGCTCTCATTCACCAGCAAAAGGCTTACCACACAGTTCACTTGTGTGATTTAAGTGCAAATCCACTATGGAACCAAGCACTTCCCAAAAACAGAAATCAAAAAGCCAGACCAGTCACATACAGCAAGCTAAAACAAACAAATGACCTTAGCTTCCCATACTGAACTTTAGTAACCTCAACAATTTGGCATAAGAACAAATTCTAGTACGCCTGTGTAAAGCTGTGTAAACCATGCCCAGGCAGGAGGGACTCTAATCATAGACTGCTGGGCACAGTGCCCAAGACACTCTCAGTTAGACACTTCCAGTAATCTCTAGTGCAAAGCTGGTAACCAGGCTGCAATGACAGGTCTGCTAACTCCCTTCAACCACTTGATGCCAGCCCAGAAAATATCCATCAAAATCATTTGCTATCAAAAAAGCACTTCAGAAGAAAACATCACACAAACATCTTTCTGTCAAATCCTCTGTAAAGTATTTTCTTTCAGTAAGTCTTTTAGTATATCTAGAGTTGAAAGATTTTTTTGGCGTTCATAGTACTTAGCAATCCATAGTGGAAACAGAACTACTTGGTGTTATATAATTTACTTTGTCACATTATAACAGATTTTGATATATCATAGGTAACACTAACCATTAAAAAAAACAAACAGAAAAATTTAGAGTAGCCTGTCACTCAGGACTAACCAAAACATCTTAGATATTTCTACATGCTTTGAATTATTTTTCATGGATACTGAAATTAGTTACCCTGCTAACTAACACACATATTTATTTCAGGCATTTAAATACAGTGCAAAATATCAGCCAGCCTAACCATAAAATACTTTATTCATTATAAATTAGTAGCTGCCCTTCATGTTAAAACAAAAATATGGTTATGTCTTAAACAGTGTTTCTAATCCAAAGAATTATTTGTGAAATACAACTCTCATTTTAGTGAAAGTAGCATTTAGGACTGGTTCGTAAATACATTGCTAACCTATAAAATTCCTACAACACAAATTCCTACCCTCAAACTACAAAATGCCTCCTAAGAAGGAGAGTGCTACTGTCTCTCACAGTGTTGCTCTGTGGTGAGAACAGTGGAGTAGAAGAAAGAAAAAAAAAGAAGTCAGGCACACTGGATAAGTTAATGGTAAGGTGTTGTATACGCAAAATCAAAACACTGTTTCATGAACTTAACAGTTTTAGTGGCAACTCCAGTATTTTTTTTTTCCTGACAGAAGGGAGTTATTTGTTTACTGGACCATCTTCCAAACAGTTATCATTTTAACGAGGTCAGCAATAATCTCTTTTTCCTGGCTGCAACACAAAGCTTGTCTGTGTTCAGTCCACCCCATCTTTGAGCGCATTGTCCAGACTCACCTGCTTGATAACATACTGAACTTGCTCTGACTGGAGAACAGCACTTTTGATAGCATTTGGCTTGCAAGGTGAAAGTCCCTTGTAGATCACAGGGGTATAACATTTCATAGCGTATCTCAAGTCACTGGACAACCGTCTTTCCTCCAAGATATCCTCAAACTCATCTCTTTTCTTTGATGTGAGCTCTTTCTGCTAGGAACACACAAATGAAGAATGAGACACTGTCTCGAGCTATTTGGTGATCTGCTTGCTTACAGCACCAAAATAATGATACGCAATATTGTGCAACATTTGGGGTTTCTTTTAAGCTTTCAATAATGTCTGCACTCTACACATAGGGACTGCAGGAACCAACACTACCCTCTAGGAAGAGTGATCCAGAAAGAAACTAAAAAGAAAAATAAAAAAGCACCTCCCCCTCCCCCCCCCAAAAAAACCCACCGTAACCCTTCCCAACTGCCAAGATCCCCAAATCACCCTATGCCACGTTACTTAATTCCACCCAATAGGAAGAAGTTGAGAGAACACATGGGCTTTTAAATCCGAAGTGCCTTGCCTCCAGCCTCTCTGTGATTAACAGGTATTAACTAAAAGAGCTTTGATTCCAACTCTCACAGCTGCATTAAGACAATGCCATGATTGACATTATAAAAACGCAATCATCAATGTACAGAATATAATCCCTAGTAATTAAAGTTGCATTTGGGGCCTTGATGACTTGTGGCTTTCACAAAGCCTGGATGTAAGGTACATGCAACCAGGCAGGAACAAATTCAAAAAAAAAAACAAACCACCTCACTGTCAGCCACATGATTGCACTATGCTGCACACATAGGTAAAAAGAGAGCACAGCCTTTCAGTAACCAATACCACTGTCATGGAGGAAAAATACCCAGGACATTAAGAACTAATTGTGGATCAATCCTGCTGCAGAAAACTCAGAGACAAAACTCTTCCCTTTGAGCCCGTAGACCCCTGTGCTAGAGAGAGATGTCCCTTATTATCTGCTATATCACTACAGTTTGTATGAATGACCCCTCAGTCTTTCCAACACTGAAAATGTATTTCTCTAAACTTCAAAACAGCAGCAATAGGGACCAGATAAGTAGTATAACTGGAGTAAGCCTCTACAAAACAAAAATATAAAAGCATTAGTTATGACCAAGTATACTTATTAGAAGATGCTAAAAATAAAAATGCTTGCCTTCCTCCACAGTACCACTTGAAAGGTAGCACTGGCAACATTTTCATTCATTCTGCCTCCTCTTTCTATATATGACCTGTGCAGAACCAATCTGATAATGAAGGGTAAAACATGTTTCACGGGCTCTTACAGTGACCTTTTCTGGTGCTGAGTGGAAAGCCTGGCCAGCAAACACACAGGGGAACACCAGAAACAGATAAGCAAAATGCCCAGCAGTGGCAGCTGGCTTTTCAACCTTGGGGGAGGGAGTCAGGTTTCACAGCCAGCCGAGCACAGCCACATCAGTAACACTCACAGCAGCTGACATTTAATAGAGAGCAAATCTTCAGTTCCTATCCATTCATCAACACAAGGTAATTTGGTGGAACAAAACAAATCAGGAATAGCTCCACTTAAGAACGACAAAAAATCCTTCAAAGCCTCATCTGTATCAAAAGTCAGTTTTGTTTTGTTGGAGGACACAAATCCTGCTATATTGTTTTTCAAGTTCTTTTACCCACACAGGACAGGCAAAATTGGAGACCATCCTTCTACTATAACTGCCTTTAGTAGATTGTATAACTTTTCTTTCCGCAACTGCGGTTTAGAGAATTACATCACCATAACTGCAGAATAAACTCTCCAGGAACTTTCAAAACAATCCTATACAAGTATTAAACCCAGACCTCTATTAATGTAAAACTTTTAGTTCTCATCCTATAAGGTTTAGCGTTACAGCTTTTAAACTCTCTTCTTCCACAGCCTTCAAATGGTTGGTATTTTGCAAGAGCTGAGTAAGCTCAGATCTGTTAAGATGACTGGAAATAGTTTCTATTAGCCATCTGTTGCTGTTGACACCTTATATCAACCCCCTTGATTAAAAACAAAACAGAAATAAATCCCTTATGCTCTGTAATGGCAGAAAAAGATAACTCAGAATAGTAGCAAAAAATATTATTTGCCTCTAAGTATCACCTACTCAGATCAGTATGTGACAAGTCATTGCTCAGAAAATCTAACCAATGTTTATGTCATCTACAAAAGTTCAAATCCTGCAATCTGCAACTACATGAAATCCAGACAAAGAAACCCAGCACTCAGCACAGGCATCATCAGCAGTCACTGCGCTGCTACAGCTGTCCCCCAATGCAACTGTGGTGAGCAGTGGTTTGCAAGGCCATGGCCCATTGAAAAATCACCTCTGTGCTCCTCATGTGATGCTTTCAGACTTAATGTGCAACTGATTTCTCTCCATAGCAATAGTTATTTTCACGCCCTGTTCTGAAGGAGCACTGAGGGAGCCAAACCACACACTTCACCAACCACTAAAGATTTCTAACTGTGCTTTGACACATTACAGCCAAGCCATTGTTCCAGCTTCGATTGCCAACTGGTAGAGAGCACGCTTAGAAAACATACTGTTGGAAACCTGGACATCAGAAATTCAGTGACATGCACTGTTACTGCGACAGCGGTGAAGTATGAAAGCAAAACAGCAGGAGCCTGGAACTCCTCTGCGTCCATGCAACTAGGATATGCAATGTAACAACGGTGCTTGAGATGCCCTTGGGATACCAACATACAGACAAGACACAGAAGAGAAGTTTAGGAATCTCTACCGAAGCAAGGAGCTGTTTCCCTGTCTCCCTAGTCCCCTCCTCCAAATGCTTGTAGAGAGGTGGGGTTTAGCACCCCACACCCAAACCTCCTCGTCCGAGGCTGGCAAAGGAGCTGCCGGGAACAAACAAGGTCAATAAAGTAATTTTCACTATGTAACACGGGAAGACCCGATTCGGCCACTCCATCCCCACGACAGTCTCCCAGCGCTAAGTTCACCGTCGCTGGCTGGACAGGTTTCTGGGGGTCTGAAGCCCTGCGGAGCGCCCGGTGCCCGGACAGCTGCCACCGCAGAGAGCCGCTCCGGGACGCTGACTCCGTAAGGAAGAGCCACTTCCCAGCTCCCCGAACCCAGCGGGCCTTCCGCACCAGCTCCGAGGGGAGAGGCGGCGCTCAGGATCGGGAGCTCCGGCTGTCGCGACTGGCACGACAGGCAGTGAAGGAGCCGCTAAGGCACAAAAGGGCGCGCGGGAAGGCGAACTGCTGAGGGGAAACGTCCGGCCAGCGAGAAAGGCCTCGTCCCTCCCTCCACAGCGCGGTTCTCGCCTTCCCGGGGACCCAAACCGGGGAAAAGGGGTGGAAAGGCACATTGCGCCAAGCGCCGTCATACCGCTTCAGTGAGCGGCACCGCCGCGGCACGGGGGTGGGTGAGGTGGGTGAAGTGAGCAGCCCCTTCCCCACGGCACCGCCGCCGCTGCCGCCTACCGAGTACATGGGCGCCCCTC
>VXAC01002491.1:1065884-1112807 GCA_013399225.1 Rhipidura dahli | reverse complement strand
GCCCGCGGCTTCTTCGGGGAGTTGCGGGCCGAGCTGAGCGCCGCCGCCGCCGCCCCGGCGCCCCCCGCCGCCCCGGCCGCCGTGGAGATCGTGGTGTTCCGCGGCAGGAAGAGGAAGGAGCGGCACGGGCCCCCGACAGCGCCCGCCGGCGGAGCACAGGTAGGGCTGGGCGGGTGCGGAGTCCCCGGTGCCCCCGAGCCGCCCCTTCCCCAAGGGTGCGCTCCCTGGATGCGGCCCTGCCGTGCCTCGGTCTGTCCCTCCTGCTGATACAGCCGCCTGGAAATCCGGGAGCGCTGGCGATCCGCGTGCTCGGCTCCATGGCATCCAGCCCTGCTGATTTCCGGTGGGATGAAGCAGGGGTGGGGGCAGGACTTGAAGGCTTTTTTTTTTTTTTTTTTAATTTCAGAAGATCTCTGGATAAGAATCCTGTATTTGAAACAGGCGTATTTCAGCAGAGTAAATTGATTTGCTGACAGGCCTGATGTTATTGCAAGAAGTGAATGAAATGGAAAGCAAAGCCTCTTGGCTACTTCAGTGCTCAGGAATCTTGTGTGCTCTGTTCTGTCGTTAGGTGTGGATGTGAGGTGCCAAACTTGCTTCTCTTCTCTGGCATCCCCTCAGCACAAGCAGCATTTGTCTTGGAGGATCAGTGTTGGGTAGTCAGTGGGGTAAGGCATAATATCTCAGTCTTCTGGTTTGGTTTGTCACTGCTAAACTACTTTGCACTACCAAAAACTGTAGCTAAGTTGCTTCAACAGGGAGGTCTGGATAGGTTTGGCTGGAATCTGAGCAGAGGGGTTGATTGGTCTCCAGATTTTAAAGCTTCTCTGGTTGTTTCCTTTGAGTTGTCTTTATGGTCATAACACCAGAAGCCCATTCTGAAATAAGCTCTGATGGGCCAACATGTGGATATCTTGAATTCAGAAAGACTCACTGATACTGGCAGTTCGATTGCTTGGAATTGGGGACTTTAAGAGGCTGACCAAGCAGTTGTTTGAATCTATAAACTTTTGTGCTCTTTCCAGCATGTTTTCCTCTAAAAATTTTCATGGGTTTTTTACAGTTTAAGTTTTTCTGCCTGAAAAGACTGCTGTTAGGCTTGTTAGTGAAATGCTCTGAAGATAACTGGGTTTATTTGTGGTTGAAATGGCAATTCTATGTAGAAGCCTTTGCAGAGCTGAGAGGAGTTTGACTGTGGTGGATGCAGAGGGAAACCCTGGTGTAACCCTCGGGCCTGGACCTGTGACTCACTGTGCCCTGAGGTCCTGGAGAGTGAAAAGGAAATGCATGAAACATAGTTCAGTTCAGCTTTAATGCTTACATAGTACTCCTGCTTCCTCTGAGTAGATTGTACCCTTGGGAGCAAACAGGGGAAAGTGAACAGGGGAATCTCTTGAACAGATGGCAGTTTGCCTGCCTGCATCAGCTTGGGAATGGGCCAAGCTTCCACTCAGGTGGCTCAGCACATCCTTCCTGAAATCAGAAAGCAGACAGTCTAAAATAACCCCAGGAGATTTGTAACTGCTCCACAGTGTCCCATGTGTGACACTCCTGTAACAAGCAAGCATGGAACTCTCTCCCTGGGGATTTTGTCCTTCTTTTTCTTTCTAGGATACAGTCTGTTCCCCCTGGAGAGTCCCCCTCCAAAATGAGAACTGCTAATGAAAGGTCTCAGTGTAAACTGTGGAGTAGAAAAGATGTAGTTTCTGCTGAGCTCATTTTGAGCAAGTACTTTCTTCAGACAGTGCTGAGTAGGTTCTGCCATTAGCTGACAGTGCACCCTTTGGAGCTGTCTCTCTGGCATTAGTGGAGCTGGATACAGGCATTAATATATGTCCATGCAGTTGGGAATTTAGCTTGTTCTGTATGTTGCCCTGGCTGTGAGGACATGCACTATTACCACTGTGCTCTCTGTCTCAAACAAAGTAACTTAAAATTCATGTCCTATCTTACATTAGCAGTTTGGTACAGGTTTGGAAATGGAAATAAGAGTGATTCATAGCTCACATGTGGCAGTTTTTCTCTTACTTATCTAGAAAAATGCCATTGAAACTGTCTTTTTAATAGATCCAGGTAATAAACCTAGCATAAAATACTGCTGGAAACCTGTGTATTCTTTCATACAACTGATTTCAAGAAGCTATCCCAGTCAGCATTTAAACTGGTGTTACTTGTCATATTAATTTGAAATGTTTTGTTTATAGACCCAAATAGTGAATGAAGAGAAAGATGCAGTCAGACAAGAATTTAACTTTGAAAAGGTAAGTCAGTAGGACCAGTCTAATGTCACTAGTTCAGTGTAGTTACGTGTATGTGTGTATGTGCTTGAGAAAGCTACAGTGGGACTGATGGGGAAACCCTGCCAGAAATGGCTACCTCTTGTGGGAGAGGATTTCCTAATAGGTAATTCTGGCTGCATGCCATGCCAAAGGAGGAGCAGGCTGGCAGCTGTTGACTGCTCCATGTGGAGAGAGGCGTGTTACAACTCTGTGGCCTTTCTTTCTGATCGTTCTATGAGAATTTGAGGAGGATCACTGTATTTTAGCTGTGTGAAGGTGCTTGAGTTCCCATAAGGTTTAGCATGGCTCTTTCAGCCCCATGGTGTTAAATCTCTGGCATCTCATGTGGGAAGGAAAAAAAACAGCAGATGGCTTTTTTCCATTTGTCTTTTTATTCTCATCTGTTCTTACATGAGCATAACTAGCATTGGCCACCTTAGCTAATAATTTGTTTACAGATCTGTCCAAGCTGTTTTATGTGCCTAATCTCTGCTCGGGGATGTGCTGTGATCCAGTAGAATCTCTCACTGGAGAGTCTGCATGAAGCTCTGTACCGTTAAGAAGAGTGGGGATTTAATCACTCATTTAAAAAAAAATATGGTTTCATTAGCAGTTTTGCCAAGGTATTTGTGTGTAGTGTTAACTCTACCTATGTGTGTAGTCAAACCACTTCACCATCCGCCCATCCATGTTTCATTCTGGTTAAGTGCTCATTTTTTACATGGAGGAAATCCATTCCATGTGTTACTTTATGTGAAATGAGGAGAATTGAAAATTGTCCCCCTGACAGTCCTCACCATCCAGAGATTAGTTGGACAGTGGTTACCTGCTCTGCAGTATAGCTCTGAACTCTGTTTTATTTTATAGTACATGGATTTCCAGTCTCAGCCAGGATTTCTTTGGGACCACAATTTTGCTGCACTTTGCCAGGCATTACTTTTTAACAGGTTGGACATCATGAAATGATTGCTATTTTCTGTAATGTTCTAGGCTCGCCTGGAAGTGCACAAGTTTGGAATCACTGGCTACAAGAAGCAGGAGCAACGTGTTTGGGAACAGGAGCGTGCTATCATGCTGGGAGCCAAGGTAATTGTCCCTTGCTTTGTGCTGGAGGTCACCCAGCTGTTAGACTGCAGAAAAGCAGTAAAGAACATGAGGGACTTTGGTATTACTTTTTTAAAACACAAGATCCCCTGCCCTGACCCTTCTCTCACTTCATCCTTACTTTTACATCATCTATTCTGTCTTGTCTATTTTCTGTAGAGGACTGGAAAATTAGTATGGTTGTGTTATCAGAGAAGTAGTATAGATGAAATATGACTGATCAGGCTGATAAACAACATTAATTTTTAATCATGCCATTCAAAAATAAATAGTTGGAGATAGGGGCTCACTTTTTAAAAGTTCATTTTCCCAGTGAGTTAAAGATGGAGAAAAGTTTTTAGTTTATCACAACTAGTGCAAAAGAAAAAAAATTATTGGTTTAGGTGGATTTTAGGAAGTGGGGTTTTTTCCTAGCTCAGTGTGTGTGTGTAAACTTTGTAGGACTGATACCAAAGCATTATTGCCTCTCTCTACTGTCTTCACCAAAAAAGATATCATTTGTGTCTGCCTTACATCCCGTAAGTCCATTCCTCTCACTCAAAAGGAAATAAGCATTTCTAATGTTTTGCCATCACCACCACCTGAAAAATACTGTCTGTGCAAGTGTGTGAATAATTTTTCAATCTATTTGAAAATTTAATCAGTGGTATCCCTCTCAATCTTTGTTGCAGCCCCCCAAAAAGGCACACGTGAACTACAGGACTTACCAGGAGAAAATGAAAGAGAAAAAAGCAGCCAAGGATGCTGATAGGGAAAAGGTTTGTGTGAAATATTCTGTATAAAAAGGCAGCAGGTAGGAGCCGGCCCAAAATCCTGACAGATAATGCCTCGGGTGCAGGAGGATTGCCTGAGCTTGGCACCTGGTGCTGCTCCCTGTGGATTGGGTTCCTGGCTCCCACAGGATTAATCTCATTGGTAAAAGCTGGCTGTGTGCAGTATGAAGGCACAGAGTCAGGCTTGTGTTGTGGTCAGTTTCACTGCCTCACCCTTTCAGGCTGATAGACTGATGACACAAAATCAGCAGGGATTTTTTTATCCTTTCCTCTTAAGAGGAAACAAAATGGTCCCCAATTAAGGTTTGTTGCGTGTTGTCTAACCACAGAGAGCTGGATCTTCAACTGCTTTTTTATCAGCACAATTCCATCTAGGATCTTAATCATTATTTAAAGCAAGGGTGCGGTTTCTGTTGCATCCATCCTGTAGCACAGCCCATCTGGCTCTAAGCCTGCTCTCTTCCTTGCCAAGGAGCCTTATCATGTAGGTGGGAGCAGGCTGGTGGGGCTGGTAATTGCTCTATCAGCCAGTTTCCTGCCACCCTCTTTCCCAGGCACCTACTTCTCCTCCTCTGTCATGTGGCTCAAAGTGCATCCAGTGCATGACCAGTTACAGCTGAACCCTGTTATTTGATAGCTGCCCTCAGCTGGGTGACAGGACACACCTGCCTGGTAGCAAGTCCATCTTCTGACCCTAGGATCTGTCACATGCCCAAGAGGAAGCCTCTGCTTCTGCACGTGGCAAGGACAGCACGTTGGTCCTGAGTGGGCTGTACTTTCTGTAAGGCTCTGGTAGGAAGGGCTCTGGGCACTCCTGCCAGTGGCTCCATTATGGGTTGCATCACTTGTTCTTTCAGAAGGTCTCCCAGCTTGCTTTAAGTGCCTGCTGCTCTGGGAAGCAAAGGCTACTGCATGTTTTATGTGCAGGGGGTTGTTTAACCTATTCCTTTTTTGTTAAAATATGTGTCTTGTGAAGCAGGAACATAACGGTGATTCTCTTAAGATGAAGAAGAAGAAGCAGCAGAAGGAACATAAGGAGAGGTGAGGTGTTTTTAACATGGTCTCCCCAGTGTATCTCTCCTATGTCACAGTCTTACTCTAGAAGTCAGGCACATCACAGTGGAACAAAATTCTCCAAGTGCTGAGCTCCTCAGAAAATGGTGACACTGCTCTGTGCCTAGCAGCTCCAGAGGCTTCAGGTACACAGCTTTACTGAAAGTATGTCAGCTCTGCCCCAACACATCTTAAGACTCCTAGTCTTAAGCTGGAGGTCAGAGGGATGAAAATCCTGTGAGCAGACTCATGAGACACTACTTACTCAGAGCATTTGCCCTAAGAAATAATTTCTGCGAAGCACAGGCTACAGTATACAGAGGCTTGAAAGTGAGCTGACATTTCCTAATCCTAGGGCATCAGGTACCCTCTGTGCTGTATCTTCCTTCACTATCAAAAAATCTTCACGTTTCTAACAATTAAAAATGTAAACCATGTAACGTGCCACAAATTTTGAATGTTTGTGAAGGTTCTGAAGTCATTACGTGCTGTGGTTTGATACTCCATAATACCAAATGCTGTATAAATAAGTGACATTTTTCACCATGTGCACCGTGTGTTTCTGCTGTTTCTTTTAATTACTATTTTTCTTCTCCCTGTTTCAGAAAGGTCAAAAGGAAGAAATCAGTGCCTAGCATTTGGCCTGCCGGACAAGTTGGAAAATTCAGAAATGGGACTTTGATTCTGCAAAGCCGTGACATAAAGAAAATTAAATCATCTAAAGTTAGCAAATGACCTTAATATTACAGAGTGAAATGGACAATAAGCATCAGATAGAATTCACATTGCTACCAACACAGACTTCTGGAGCCTTTTGCCTACGCACCGTATCCTAATTTTTTAAACTTATTTGTTATTGCAGGATTTTAATGTAACATTCTGCCTTGGGATGAATATTATAATTAATAATTTTATAAATAAAAATTTGACTTTTTATTAACAAGGTTATACAGGCTATTTTTATTAGTCAATATGTGCTAAAGAAAACATTTCTTTTTCTAGAATCAGCTTATTGGCTGTAAGTAAAATACTCTTTTAATACACAAATTAATGGATTTTTTTATATATATATATATATATCTTTCATATGGAAGGAATATGGAGAAAGCAATATTTTACTCACTCTCAACCTGAAGTAGGTGTTCTCCAAACATTTATTGGACATAAATCTGTTTCTGTATCCTTATGGATTGTTAGTGGATAGTGGAACTGCACAAGAATTTTTCTGTCCAGCAAAACCTCTTAATGTTTCAAAATTACCTGCTTTGGAATGAAAATAATATTTTTCTGAAGTTTTGTCCCAGGCAAGAATTACCTGCTCATCTTGTGTATCTTTGTAGAGATCTCTAAAAGTACTTTTAAAGAGTGGTTTGATGGCTTGGTTAGTTGGTTTGTAAAAACAAAACCATGTAAGACTGAGCCAAATGAACATGGACACTCAATAGCTACTGGTTGTTCCTAGTTAACTCATGTTTGTTTTGATTCCATGCCTTTCAAAGCTTTTCTATGAAATCTTTGCCAAAACTGCATTTTGGTGCTATTTAGATTTCAGCAATCTGGTGTTTCTGAAAGAACACTGTTTGTCTTCTGTAGATAATATTTCATTTTGTTGCTTTTAAGGTCCATCCATTAGAAATGGCAATGGTTACTAACTCTTCCAAAACAAAAGAAACTTCAGTATTTTAGGGGGAGACAGAAATAAGGATAACTTAAATAACAGAGTTTGTTCTCTGTTGTAAGGAGATAGGGAGCTTGTTGGAACAGCTCTGGCAGTGAAGGATGTGTACATGAGAAGGAAAACAGCCCTTACTGTAGAAACTTATTTTAGGTGCACTGGTACCCCTGTGGGCTGGGAGCCTGAGCAAGGTGATCCATAACCCTGAGGTCTGTGTCAGCTTGCAGCACGTAAATAGAACAGCAGCATCAGAGGCTGCCCCCCTCCCAGAATGGGAAAGTGTTCTGGGATAGGAAGAGCCACACTGCAGACAGGGATGCTTTCTGGCACCTGCTTCCCCCACACCTTCCACCTTGCTTGCAGGTCCTGGAGAAGTGCTCTGCCAGCACAGAGAGGACTAAGAGGAGGGAGAGGGCTTGGAGGGATCAAGTGCCAGATAAAAAGCAGAAGGGAGTGTTTCTGGAACCATGTGGGAAGAGGAGGGGTGTGCAGAGGTTGGTTGCTAAATGCTGTTATCACATTTCACTATTGCATAATTTGATTTCTTCTTACTCAGTATTGGTTGCAGATTCAAACTGGAATTAAGATTCCTGTCTGGTTACAGACCTAATGACTTGACATTAGAGAAATGTCAAATCACGATGGCGTGTGAAGGTGTAACCACTAAGCAGAATTGAGTACAGAGCATCAAGACTTGTTGAGGCAACAGATGAGCTTTAGATGTTGTAGGATAACCTGTATTTTCTAACTCCTGGTTAATCCTTGAGCTTAGTTTTCACTGCTCACTTGTTGATAAAGTTTTGTTCAGCTTGCTTAGTGTATAATATGGGACTTTATGTTTTTAATCAGCTTTGGTAAATTAAAATGTTGGCTTTCCACCTCCACAGCTCCCAAAAGCTATTTGGGAGGGAAACTTGGTCAGAATGGAGTGTCTAATTTTTGCAGTCAAGCTTGTAAGATCTGTAAAAAGTTGAAAAAAATCAGTTCTTAAACTAAAAAGTTGAAAACTGAAATGCCAAGTTGACAGCGGAACATGGAAGTTTTTGGGGGAAGCAAAAGTTTATTCAAAGTTTTGCATTTTCACACTTTAATGTTGTGTGTATGCATTATGAAAGGCTTGTTTCATGGAGATAGGTTTGTTTTTTCCACATCAAATCTCCAAGGTGATTTGAGTTGGGCGTACTACCTTCTTGTAGAATGCTGTACTTGGGTAAACATGGTACTTTCAGTCCCGTTTTGTTACTGGATGCATCAACAACATTGGCAAACAAGAGTGTTGAGAACCTGTTGCTCCCAGTGTTTCTCTGGGCTAATGTGTGTTGGTGATTAACAGAGATGTCAGTGTACGGACAGCAAGCTGTACTGGTTTTGGAGCATGTGCTGGTACATGAAAGCCAATATTGACTGAATAACAGATTGATTATGGGAAGAGGAGAGCAAGGCACATCTTACTTTGCCCTATGTCTGCAGTTGTGTAAAGGAATGAGGTACAAATAAGAATTCACAGATTTCTCCTTATCTGCTCTCCTTCTCATGCGTTTTCCTGTTATGGTTATCTTTATTCCCTGTTACCCTACATGTAAAGCCACATGTGATGATCTTTTCTCCCAGCCAAACCCTTTGCCATAAAGGAGTTGATGACAAGTTGTGTCTTTTGCAGGAGGGGAAAAAAAAAATAAAGGCTGTGATGGATGATGTCTCCACACTGTTGCCTGTACTTACTCCTGATTGTTTTGGCTGGGTTCCTCTTTCTTACCCTGGTGCTGCTGTCGCCGTGCCAGAGTGCTTTAGTCTGCCTTACTGACAGACATCTCTGAAGGCTGTGTAGCTTTGCAAGTGCCTTTTTGCAGGGGCTGTGTGTGCTGAGTGTGCTGCCTCCGTAGCACTGCTGAGTCCCTCCCAGGCCATCTGCTTGATAGAGGTGTGCAGCTCTGAGACGATCTCACAAAGTCTGTATCTTCCCCGCCCTGACAAGCTTTCTGCCCAGTTTGATTTCACACTTACCCAAAAGGCTTTCCAACACGATCCCACTGATGCCATAGTTCTTTCCAGGCTCTGCTTATTTCAGTGTTAGAAACTTCTGGAGGCTGGGTGATTTCCTGAAGTGTCTAAGGGGGGGTCACAGCTAAGTAGCTGCAGCCAGGTGTTCTCTAACCAACATGAGCCAGAGCTAACAGTGCTGCTGAGAGAGGTGTTTCATGGCACTGATTCAGGGTATGTCTGAAGTTGAGGCACAGATGGTTGCTCTGAGGAAGGACTCTTGGCTTTCTCCATTTACTGGATTATTCTTGGCTGTGGTAACAGCAGTATCAACAGTAGGAGATAGGCATGCAAACTGTATGAATGCCTCACCTACATAATGGTATAATATTTTTAAATCATAATTTGTAATAATAAATAGGGTACTGATGCTGAATTTGTTGGCAATGTTATAAGAATTTATTTAGAAACTGTAAAACAGCATAAACTTATATGTCAGCTTTTCCAAAAGGGTAATAATAGTAATAATACACAAAGTTTTAGTTGGACCAAAAGACAAAAAGCAGTTTGTTTCTAATTCAAAAAATACAAACGTTTGCTACAGGTACAAAATTATAAAAAGTTTGTATTTTCCTCTTGATCTGGTGACAGACACATATAGCAGAGATGTATATTTCACCAGCTCCAAATTCATATAAGCTATGGGAAATGACAGTAAAGAAAAAAAATGTTGTCGTTAAGAAGACATAGAAACAACTTCTTGTCTTTCATTTAACCAGAATTGAACACCATTATCTTATTCCTTTGCAGATTTTTAGTTGCCAACATTTAAATTAGTGTTACTCATGCTTCATATAACAATCAGAAATAACAGCAGGTTTACCTCATGCATTTATTTTTAATATTCATCACATAATGTCTTCTCACCATGCTACCTAGGAAGGTTAGTGTTTTTATTGACAACATTTAAGGGAGGTGTAGGATAAAGGAATGCAATCAGGCTTCAGGAATATTTCTATCTACTGCTTCACAAGCAAATGTTAGAAATTCTCCAATTAGCATAAAAAATAATTTTATAATTAATTCTGCTTGGAACTGTTTGCAATAACAAATTTAACAAAAAGGTCATTTAACAGAAGGAGAAAATGCTGCTGAGTGCCTCTGTCAGTGAAACACACATCTGTCTCCTGTATTGTGCAAAGATGCAGGAGCCCCACACATCTAGACTGAGGTTTGCATATGGGCTTCTGCACCTGAGAAGACCAAGTGTGTCTTATTGAGGATGGATTTGTGCTTCAGGCTGCTGCTCCACCTGCTTGGGTGTATGCAGCGTTCAGTGGAGCTGGGCAGAGAAATCACCAGAAATGTTGTCAGTAAAAACTAGAAGCAGCTCACTTTTTTTCCTGAAAAAAACAAAAGAAAAAAAAAAAGACTCTCCATCTTTGCCTGGTAATTTTCAGTGACAAGTGCCCTTTACATTTGCAATGTGGTTGATTTGTAACTGTAATCTCCCTTCCAAAGTTGATCTAGCCAAGATGCTTGGTGTTTTCATATTATCTTGCCTGGTTCAAAATTGGATTCTTGGTTTTGCTATTTAAGCAGAATGCTGCAAAGCTGGTAAGGCCTGAGATAAGGTCTAACAACTCTCCTTCCTCATCTTTCTGTTTGTGACCAAAGGACATACTAGATGGCACCAGAAAGCTGCTGTTACCAGGTTGTGGGATTTTGCACCCCTTCTGACAGGGATGGGTGATCTGAACTGTGGTCCAGAAATGCACTACCTCTTGCTGGCAGTTGCAAACACAGCGTTTTTCATACAGTGGTGGTGGCAGCTTAGCCTTAATCTCATCTCTCTTACCTTAAGAAATATTATCATGTAAGAAAGAAAGAAAAAGAAGCTGCATCTCACATTTCTTCTTGCTCTAGAACAACTTGGAAACTTGGCCCTCTGCCATCTTTACTAACTACGCTTTGAGGAAAAAAGAAATAAAATAAAAAACAACTTACACAGCACTAGCACAGAACTCTATCACCAGCCAAGAACAAACTACAGTAATACATTATCATGGCATTATTTACAACATGATGGAATGTTATGCATATAATAAATTACATTTAATACTTTTCCTCTTAAACTCTGATATATGTAAGCTCATGCTTATTTTATTTATTTTGTTCAGTCCAATATATCTTCCTCTATGTATCTCAAGTGCATAGGCAAGTATAGGAGGTGACAGTGCTGTTTGCCTATCTATGTTTTTAGGAGCCAAATTGCTTTCCAATTTTGTAATACATCACAGTTGCTACTGTCCTCACTGACATTTGTTTTATAGCACATACTTTTCCACAGCAGAAGGAGCAAGGGATTGTCAGCTACATGTGTGCTTATACTGACATTAAGTCTTACTAAGAGATGTTCTTGTGAGCTCTTTTCAAGTTGATGAGGGAAAAGAAGGAAATTGTGGAATTGTACAGCATTGCATGCCTTGGGAATCTGACAGTGCTCCTGAAATTAACAGAAATCTGCAGAGGAAAGAGCCAGGAAGAAGGGTCACAAAAGGCTAAGGCTGGGGCTCCCAGGGGTAGGTGAGAACTGGCAGTCCTTTGCTGCTCTGTAGGACAGAAAGTTCAACTGCTGCATTTATTTTGCAGCTGTTCAGAGGCTCCAAACTGGTGTATGCAGGAGTCCAGCTTTGTTTTGTTAATAAGGTGAGAGCCTGTATGTGTTTTGGTGGTTGTTTTTAAACATTAAGTCAATTTACAGCTACCTTGGGTGGGCTCTGTACCCCAGTGGATGGGATTCATCCCAGTGCAAAAGGCTTTGCTCTCCTGCTTGTAAGAAGCAACCTGGCCTCTAGGAACTGAAGAGTCCCATAATAGGCAGCTTTGTGTGGGCCCAGGTGCCTGAGGAGCTTGGAGTCCCAGAGAGCTGCAGAAAGCCTCTGAGGAAACAGAAGGAGGAAGAGCATACAAAGTGGTCCCCCCTGGGTACCTATGCCACTCTTCTGCTACCTGTGTTCTCCCTGGACAGTCAGCAACAAAGGTTCTGCAAGGACTAAAGGCTGACTGCCTCCTAAAGAAAGGATTTGGAGGAAACAAAAACTGGCGTAAGAGATACTGTAGGTGAAGAATGTGCAAACTGGTGGGTTTATAATGAGATGAACCTTGGGGAAGTTGATGCAGAGAAGGAAACTACCTCCAGCCTAAGCAGAGCAGTGGGAGTGCCCCACCTCTCCTGACTTAATGCTGCTCTGCAAGGGGAAAATTCTGCTCTATGTTCATGCTCTGCATAAATATTCACGTGTGGAACTGTTGGTTTCCTAAAGGAATTTTAACTACTTAAGTGTTATTTCTATCAATCAAACTATGAAAATGTATCCAGCTGAAGTCACAAGAGTGCACTCTATGAGGATAACTGGTTTATTGCTACAGGCCATGCCAAATATAAGTCCTTGATTGTGTACACAACCAACACATGCAAACACTTTGTTTAGTTTTTGACCTAGGGTAAAGTAATCTTACTAATGCAGGTAGCCTACTTCTAACTGTATTCCTTTTAATTTATTTGCATTTCTGTTAGGTTAAAAGGAGACTATAATGGTAGCTACCCTACTTTTGTGAATGTTAGAATGTGTAGAGGGTAAAAACTGAGCTTCTCTACTCATTGTTTCTACCTACTGTCCATATATTCATTAGAAATTAACAACATGTCACTCAATGTGTTCTCCCCGAGATATAATACACCAGGAACTGACACCAAAGCAACTATGAAAACAAAAATTGAGTACTGCAAACACTTCTAAAACACATTCAGAATTCATTTTAAACATCTGGCAATGGTTGAAGATTGGAAAGATGTAAATTCATTTCCGTTTCCTTTACAGAGGTTGGGAGTAAAGACAAAGGTTCTGTCCCAAAACAAACAATGCCCTGTCTTTTTTTATTCAAGTGAAAGTGGAGTGCCTTCCATATTAAAATTATCACAGGATGTTTCCCAATATAAAAAACTATGTGCAACTTATGTACAATATTCCGATACACTACTCTGACTGGCAATACTCAAAGCCAATGCTATGATTACAACTGTTAGGTTCATAGAAGAGCACACTCAAGAGGAAATTAGGGGTCTGGTAGCGCTCTAGCTGAGGTAGGTTAAAACAGACCTGCTAATTAGAAAATCTTGCATGTGTTCGTATGGTATTGAATGAAACTGAAGATTATAACACAGTTGGTCTCTGATATTCTTTATGACACCAAGATAAGCATAGCACAGTTATTCAATTGTCTACAAGTTTACTAATACAATCCGTTCCAGACTTTAAGGGAAGTACTGTTGCTTTCTCACTTAAAAGCATATGTTATTTTTACTCCATCGTTGGTTTTATTTCCTATTTTGGTCTTGACATTACTGAAGGTGCGCTGCTGTTCTTCAGGAGAGCTGGGCTACAGGATGCTTGGTTGGTTACAGGCAGCAGGATGGCAGACTGCTTTTTGTCTATGCAATAGCCCAGTTCTCTTCTGGGCTGCCTTCCCCCTCCCACAATGGCTGTGAGGTGGGATGACCCAAGAGAGGATTCTGGCTGCTCTGCCACAGAGAAGCCTTGCCATCACTCAGCACTACCTGAGTAATGTGCTCCAGAGACCAGAAGTGAGCCTGCAGCAGGGTATCTGGGAGCTGGCAGGCTGCCTGAAGGCAGGCCTGGGCTGCTTGTCCTGTGGCTGTGCTTTAATGCAGAGCAGTAAGCTGGATTTTGGTTAGAATGTTTGTTTTCGGGTTTAATAATTACATGCCTGATAACAATATGCATGTGCGTATATGCGTGCTTGAAGAGGAAAATTTGTATAAGCAGCAGGATTTAAAAAAAGGAAATAGTACATTGATAGGATTTGAGAGTTTATGCTTTTCTGGTTTGATAGCACCACACTTCTATGGGGTTAGAGTGACAAGAGTCCAAGATGTCATGGGCTCACCCAGTCTGCTGCACCTCATCCTCACGCATTGCCACTACACACACACGCACTTGCAAACGTTAACTGGGTTCAGAGGAAACAAAGCACACAGGCAAACCAATGTGTTTGCTGACAACTGCATGCAGGTGACAGTGCCATGGCTGTGAGCAATGATCACTGTCAGTCAGACTCCAGTTGTCACGGGCAGCACCTGAAATGGTGGCTCATTTTCATGGGAGATGCCAGGCACAGGTTAAGTCTTGTAAAAGATTGATGTCCCAATCCAGAAAAAATTTTAAGGACAGGTTTTGCATTACTGCTATTAATCTCTCTCAAGTGTTTCAGTAGGATCAAGACATTAATTAGCTCACAGTAATCTAATAGAAAATTAAGGCTTCAGATCTCAAAGCTACATTGGAACTACAGCTGCACAGGGTTTATCAGGATCAAGGCTGGAAAGCAGCATTTCTCAGTGTGGGAGATTTTGCATGTGCCATATTTAAATAAATCTCCTATCACTTCAGATCAAAGGAATCTCCCCTGCAACGTTCTTCAAGAGTTGTGCTGATAACCACAATCAAATCTTCTGTACATGTCTCCACAGTCATGCCTAAATAACAAACACTAAAATGTCTCAAGGATGATGTTCTTCCTACTTTCTGTATCTGAATTCTGCTTGTATCATTATGTTAGCTAAAATGAGCCCAACTATTTCATGGCAGTGTTTGGGAACTAATCTTGGCCTTGTTGCAGATAGTAAGGTAAGTTCTGTCACTTGAATTCTAAGGGGACATTATCCTATAGCTTACTGCAGTCTAGAGCCAGAAGGAATAATTCATGATCATTTGAGCCCCTGAATATAATTGACAATCAGGAATTCCTGAGCATCCACTTCAGCTGTCAAAACATATGCTTTCTTTATTTAAGGACTTCAGGTGGCAAGGGAATCCAGTTCACCTACTGGTAAACTGCTCCAACATCCATTGTCCTTCAGTCTCACCCATTTTTTCCAGCATCCCTAATATTTAAGCACAAATCCAGCCATGAGAGAGGAAATACACTCATTTAACCTTTTGCTTTACAGATGTGTTGGTGTGTGTGTGCACATGAGTGTACATATGTATACAATGCAGAGCAGGTATGCTCAGTACCCTTCTGCAGTCGAGTGCCAGCTCAGTGGATGTGCTTGCTATGGCTGTTAAGTTTAAAATGGAGTGGCCTGGCTCTAACCAGCCCATCATTCGGTGAGCAACATGCTGCACAGTGTTTTAAGTCAGGGAAGAGGATGTTTTTTTACTGACTTACTGGAAAGTGCCAAAACACACTGAGAAATCTTACAGAATCCAGCACAGTGTCAGACGGAGGCTTCATTAGTTGTTGGGTAACTTGGGCTGTTTAACAGATTGTGGCACCTCCAGTCCTGTGTGCAGGGTCACCTGAGAAGAAGAAATAACATTAGATTCAAAACTGAGACATCCTCAGCAAAGAGCATTTGTGAAGGCAAAGTGCAGGTAAATGACATGGAAAGGGCTGCAGGACTTGTTTAGGTCCAAGTTTAAATCAAGACTATTAATGGCCATGATATCTAGTCCTTGAAATAAACAAGTTTCCTTCCCCCTTCCCTCCTGAACACTTTGGGACCTAGAAGCCAGGTGTCTGTGTATTTTCCCAAATCTAGCCACCAGCTGTACGTATCTAGAAGTGTTCTTGCTAGATACAAGGCGGATGGGATCTGCATGAGGTCACACAGTGGAGCCCACGTAAATGATGAGTGTTCCACCCTGGCTGTCCTGGTCCTGCCTGACCTCCTTTAGTCCTTCAGGCTCCTGGGTATTTCCACAGGTTCTCTCTTATACCACATCCAGTTTCTAGCCATGAGCAGTGGTCTTGGAGTAAAAATGTATTAAATTTAAAGGCAGTTCTTCCAAGAGGAAAACCTCTTGTACACAGAGCGCAAGAATGATGTGCTGACTGGGTCTTGTCTGTTGCACTAATTCCCTGACCTATGTTGCCTTTGCTCTCCTTACCACTGTGCTTTTCATACTTCAGTAATTTGCCAAAGTTAATTATCTCCAAACATAAGATCTAGGAGGAATTAGAATGGTTTTTAGTCAAACTGGCAGGGGTAAACTTTAGAGACACTGCTTTTCAAGTGGAGCATCACAGGAAAATCAGAACAGGAATTAGTGAGTGCAGGTACTTCTACTTGTTTTACAGCATTACTCCTCACATTGGTCAGACAAGGCAGAAGGCCAAATGCCAAAAAGTGTGAGTAGCCTAGATGTAAGTCTGAGCAGGAAAGAACCCCTATCTGTACTGACTACCTACAGATGATGCTATCAGCTCCTTCAGATGGGAAGGGTAAGTGGGGCTGGACTGCACAAGATTTACCTGGACGTTTCGGTTGAGGCTCAATGCAGGCATGAAGACTCCCTCGATGTTTTCAAATGCTGGAGGCCCCTGCTGCTGCCCATTTATGTAAAAGGTCAGGTTGTGCTTGTTCAGATCCAGGAGAACACCAACAGTGGCACCTTTAGAAACTCCTCCTTCAGTCCTAAGGTACAAAGGGTACATTGCTGGTGAAGGCAGAGGACTATGCTGTGCTGCTCTCTCTAGGACAAGCCAGCCTTCCTAAGCAAAGGGAGCGTGGAGCAGCACAGCAAAATGATTATCCCTGAGGCATTTGGCAATGATTGACCCACACCTTTATCTGAAGCATATGTACCACGTCCATGGGAGCTTAATGAGAGGATCCTGAAGAGAAATTAGATCCACCTCTCCTGCAACTGCAATTTGAGAGATGAAAATGGGGTCCAGAGCTAACAGGTCCCCTCGGCTAATGACAAATCGGGAGGTGAGCCAGTGGAGACCTGGAGACACAGCACCTCTGAGTATCCCTGTTGCAGTGAAGTGATGCATGGCAGGAAATGAAAAAAGCTGGAAGTTGTTTTGCTAGGTGTTCCTTTCTAATCAATATGCCTGCTAACAGCTCGAGAGATAGACTTCAACTACTCACCTTGGCATGCTCTAAGGACACGCAGATTTCCAGAGCTCAGGGAGCCAGCACAGGCACAACTGACAGTGGTTTTGGGCAGGAAGGGTTAGGCTTCAGTGTAGCTTCTGACTGACAAGGTGCTCAGCCATAGGACCGGGAGCCATCTCGAGTGCGCAGGCACAGTCATTAATCCCAGTGATAATTGGCTGTGTCAGGAGCAGCTGCTGAGAGCTACTCCCGTATCAGGGCCTGCCAGGACAGACTCAGCCAGCCATTACACGCCTGGGGGGTTTGACATTAATGCACTTTGACTTGGGGGTTAGTCAAACTCGGTATTACTTTAAAGAACACTGAGCAAAAACATCCACCAGATATGCAGATTGGCCACAGGCACTGCTGTTTTGCTAATAGCACGGGGCTCTGCAATGGATTTACAGCCTGACACAGTTTGTTCAGGGTAAATCAGATTTCAAATAATTTGCAGTAGGAAAGGAAGCAGCTGTCTTTTGTCCCGTGCACTCGCCTCAGGCACACAGCATTCACAAGATTAATGCTATTCTATCATAAAATTTATCACAATAGGTAGGCAAAACATAAAAAAAAAAAAAAGGAGGGGGGGGATTGGAATATGATTAGGAAGAATATACTGCAGGGTAAGAAATTTTCCTTTTGTCCACTAGATGTCATAAACTGTTTTCCCTCAGACTAAATGTGGCATGTGGCATTTCATCTGAAGGTAGATTACAGAAAACTGTTCTGACTTCTCCATTTAAAGCTCTTCAAACAACAATAGTATAATAGCTAAGAATTGCAGATTGTCTCTGAGACATGTCAGATATAAAATTCACTGTTCTCAGGCTCCTTTGATTTGATTTCTGGTCCTATAAGCATTAATAGGTTTCTCTTTGAGCTCTTCTCCAAAACTGCAAATTATTTTCCATCAAAACTTAAGATGCTTACCTACCCTGAGTATCTCGCTATATAGATTTTTTAATTAAAGGCCCTCAGTCATAAAACTCATGATGAGATTGTGAGAAGCAACAGTACTATGATTTGGAGCTATTTACAAATAGATTCCTTTTTTTCACTCTGTTTGGGAACAGCTTTGATTGTAGGACACCACATTTTAGATCCTGCTTAAAATGTATTCTATTACATCCTTTTAAATGACATTGATTCTCTTAGGGAAACAGAAACAGCAACTTTGCATTTTTGAGATTATGATGTTCTTTCCTGTATGACAAGCTAATTTGTTTCTTGTGGGCTAATTAGCTGTGAGCTGCACAGTGACATTGAGTGACTCCTTTGCAGCCCCTGGGGACAGCCCCACTGAAGAGGAGATAGATTTTGCCTGCAGATTCCAGCCCAGTCAAGGGCAGGACTCAGCTGAGGCCCCTACAGGAACCACAGGGGTGGGGGGGGCAAAGCAGAAGGATGGGGACCTCCCTTACTTACTGCCCTAAGTCGTGCAGGAATTCAGCAGGTAGATTGCCCCCTTGGAACCTGCCATCTCCCCACAGTGAGCAACTGGCTCTGGCAAGATTAAGGGAGGGCAGAAACAGGCAGGAGCTCTTCAGCACACTGCTACCACGGAGGCTGGACTTCTTCTGAGGTTGAACAGCTGCTCTTACTGAGCATCCCATGCTTTCCTTGGGAACAGTACTTTGAGGACTCCAGCACTTTTTGGGCTATTTGCCTGGTTGCTTTTTCTAGGAGAAAAAGACTGGGAGAGTCTGTTTTATGAGAAAACTTATGCAAGGCATTTCCTCACTCTAATGTACACCATTTAGACAGAATTACAGGATAATTTTTCTAATTAATGCTTTTGTTGTGGTAAAAGAAGCCAAATAGCTGAAGAGACTCAAACTGATGTTGCTTCCTCCTGGTACACTTCTGTGGCACCATGTAAAAAACCTGCTCCTTTACTGTAATGCATTTTCAAGCTACTTAATGACACTTATACCACACAACCCCAGTAACCTTTCATTTAAAAGGAAAATGAACCTCTTTGTTGCAATACTCACTCAAATAAATACTTAGTATTCATTAAATGACAATCCAGTTCTGGAGATAGGGAACCTTATTTCAGTTTTTGAGATAAATACCACTTGTCCTGCCCATTTTGATTTCTGTGTGCAACAGTAAGTCTTGAGTGCAGAAGTGCTGTGCAGAAGCCTGGAAGGTCAGAGTACAGAAAGGGAATTTGGCTACCATGAAAAATGCCATTGCTTGTGGCAGTAGAGGCTCTTATTCCAAGATGTTTTCAGTAACAGCTTGGACAATGTGCAGAATATGACTGCATGAACTGGCTTGAGGAACTAAGAAGAGTAGTTTCACTATTATTTTTAAAAATCTTAACAATTTATGAACAATTTAATAAACTGAATAACTATTTCAACTCTCCATTAACAGTATTTTAAGTGCTATCTTTACAGCACCTTAACAACTATACTATATTTTTTGCCAATGACAGCATTTTTCATTCAATTGCAGCATGTTTGTGTGATGAAAAAACCTGCTCTTGAGGTCTCTGAAGTCAGTCAAGACACTCTCCTGGTTGCAAGGGGCTTTTAAGACAAAAATGCAAATACTCTAGGTTTTGACTTCCTGTTGTTTTTCAGTATAAAGTATTTCAGTGTGATTTACATCTCTTCCTTTACATAAACATGTGGCTGGAATATTGCCTGTAGCACCTGGCAGTCCTGCTCTTGGGAACTTTGCCAAGGAACAGTTCTATTGCATCAAATGTCAGTGCCTGTTGTTAATGGGCATACAGCACCTCTCTGAATAGTTTGGACTGGAAGGGACCTTTAAAGGTCATCTAGCCCAACCACCCTGTGAAGAGCAAGGACATCATGAGCTAGGTCCAGCTGCTCAAAGGCCTATCCGACCTAACCTTGAATGTTTCTAGGGATGGGGCATCCACCACCTCTCTGAGCAACCAGCTTCAGTGTTTCACCACCCTCATTGTAAAGAAAGATCTTCCTTACAGCTAGTCTGAATTTACCTTCTTTTAGTTTAAAATTATCACCCCTTGTCCTCTGACAATGGGTCCTGCTAAAAAGACTGTCCCCATCTTTCCTATAAACCCCCTCTAAGTACTGAAACAACACAATCAGGTCTCCCTGGAGCTTTCTCTTTTCCAGGCCGAGCAACCCCATCTCTCTCAGCCTTCCTTCAAAGGAGAAATGTTCCATCCCTCCGACAATTTTTGCCCAGGACACAGCTGTCCTTCTGGGCTGCAAGCGCACACTGACAGATCATGACCAGCCTCCCACGCACCAATAACCCCAAGTCCTTCTTGTCAGGGGTGCTCTCAATCCTTTCATCCTCCATACTGCCCTGACCCAGATGCAGGACTGTGCACTTGGCTTTGTTGAAGCCCAAGAGCTTCCCATGGCCCCAGTTCTTAAACTTCTCCAGGTCCTTCTGGCTGGCATCTCGTCTCTCATGTGCGTCAACCACACCACTCAGCTCAGTGTCATCTGTGCACTTTCTGAGGGTGCACTTGATCCTACTCTCTGTGACACTGATGAAGACATTAAACAGAACTGGCCCCAGTATGGACCCCTGAGGGACACCACTTGTCACCACCCTCCATCTGAACATGCAGCTGTTGATCTCTGCCCTCTGGATGTGACTATCCAAACAATTCCTTATCCATCACACTGTCCATTCATCAAATCCATATGTCTCCAATTTAGAGAGAAGGATGTTGGGGGGGACCATGTCAAAGGCCTCACAGAAGTCCAGCTGGATGTTGCCAATAGCTCTGCCCTTGTGCACTGCTGAAGTCACTCCATCACAGAAGTCCATGAGGTTGGTAAGGCAGGACTTGCCCTTGGTAAAGCTGTACTCACTGTCTGGAATTACCTCCCTGTCCTCCATGTGCCTTAGCAAAGCTTCTGAAAGGATCTGTTCCATGATTTTCTCAGGCACAGATTCCTGGGAAAAAGGAGACTAAAAGGTGCCTCCCAAACCGGTGTCTCTCCCTGAAGTGTTCTCAACCAGATTTCTCAGCCTATTCTTAAAAGGATCCCTCTATTTCTGGATGCATTAGAGTCTTTCCTGATCATGCACTACAGAAGTCGTGCTAGATCCAATTTTGCATGCTGTCAGTGAAAGGAACAGACAAGTCCTCTAAATGTGACAGGTCACATGAATTGGTCTTTCAAGCTCTACTTCAGGTTATCCTTGAAACTAGTAATTTATTAATTACCCTAATTTATTCTCATGAAGACTAGGAAGCATGAAACTACTAGTAAGGTGTAAATTTCATCACAGGAATATCCCAGAGGCTAAAAGTTGGCCATGAATTCCCTCTGGATTGTGATACTGTGCTGTCATGCACTCGTGTCCAGTGGGGAAAAACAAATAGGCAGCAGTAACTGTTTCCACAAGACTATTACAGCTAATGAGTTAAAAAACTGACACAGTTAAAAATATAATGCCTAGACCTAATTTCATCGAAGCGCATGTGATTTCATAAGACCACATGCCCTTTGTGAGTGTACTTCCCTTGAACAGATATTCCATGGGTCTATCCATGCCTTGCACATGCCCTTGTGTTTTGTCAGGTAAAAGCTGGGAAACTATCATCAACAGAGAGCACTTTGCTCTCCTGATTAAGCAGGATGATTGGAAGTCCTAAGTGTTTCCATTGTTTGTGCTTCCCAGAAAAAAGCTTTTGCTTCGCTTGTGTGTCACTTGCCGGGAAGAGCATGTCCAGGACCAAATCCATAAAATAGGTTTCTGGGACAGTGCTGTACAGAATGGTTGCCAGCTTTTTTTCCAGAAAACATAAGCTGTTCCACAGAGCATTAAAATTAATACAGCTTAGCATTACTTCTGCCCTGAACTGAATCAAGATGTTAAAGGGACAGACAACTTTTTGGTATATTTATTATACTGATGTTATTTTACTCTATATTGTCTTAAGAGATGATATCAGGTCTTTGGAGCCATGAAAAACAATCCAAGTGACTTCAGAACCTTTTGATCTAGCTACAGGGTTCTTCTACCTGTCTGTAATGAACTGCAAAACCAAACCACATTTCAAACAAAACTTCCCAGCAATTGCAGTGTACTTACTTAAAGCACAGGTTTGCTGTAGACTATAAATGATTATTCAATGGGAGACATTGCAACCAACCTTAGGATACAGTGCATGTTGACATAACCTTATCTCTTTAAGGAGACACCTGCATTTCAGTGTTTTAAAAATCACTGGAAAACTTCATTTTAGTCATTTGGCATAACACAAAAAACACCTGAGATAGTGAGTGAGGAAGACCTGCTGAGACAGTCAGTAGAAAACTAAACAGAAGTTGATTCCAGGTGTGCCACAGACCTGCTACATATCCTTAGTCAGTCACTTTATTTGTACATCAACCTCCCATTGTGAAAGATAAGGTATATAAATACACCATTTTCCAAAATAAGCAAGGTACTTAGGATCCCCTCTTCAGAGGAGATCTTCTCAAGGATCTCAGTACCCAGCTGACCTTCAGCTAAGGCTGACCCTCTCATGGGACATAGAGAGAGAGCAGTGCAGTTCTGCTCTGGTACCTTGGGGAGCTTCAAGCAAAGTTAATCATGTCTCCCCTGGCATCACTTCAATGAAACAAAAGCCAGCACTAGGCAGAGGTAACTATCCTGGGCACTGAGTCATGCAACCATGTCAGCACAACACGGGATCTGTGCTGACAGTTGCTCTCCCTGTGTGATCCATCCCTAGAGGTACCTGCAGCTAGAACATCTCTCCACTGCTCAGCTGCACTGACAACACAGAGCCTCTGAACAGTGGGAGAGAGAGGCATGGCAAGAGCGGTTTGGGGGCATTCTGAAATCCTGCCCTGTCTAAGTTGGTTGTACTAGTTGAGGTGCTTTTCAAAGCTTTTCTGTACAATGGCTCAGTAGAATGGAAGCTGTCACTTAGCCCTCACTGCCAAACAATCCCTTGTGTCCAGATCTGCCTCACTGTGACCTACAGCAAAACCGTTATGAGCTGTCAGAACAGGAAATAAACACCTGCAGTCTAATTATTGTATAAATCTGCAGCCAGGATTCCTCCTAATGGAGGGAATGAACCCCCTTTCTCCCTCCAGCAATGCGAGAAGTCCTGCATCCCACTGTGCTGTGCTCCTGCTGCCGTGGGTGGGACACGCAATAACAGGTTTAAATCACAGCAGGGGGGATTTGGGCAAGATCTCAGGGACAGACTGATAACAACGAGGATAACAAACACCAACACAGACTGTTAAGGTGCAATCACTGCTACTAGTGATTTTTAAGAAGGAATAAAATAAGAACATTTAGCCGGGAGCTGGACTAGATGGCTTGCTGAGACCCCTGCCTCTGATGCGCAGCACAACCAATGCCCGTAAGGAGAAAAGCCCCCAGGCAGCACTCACCGGTTGGTGTGGGAATTGCAGTGCATGAACCAGCTGCGGTTGTTGTCCACATACATGGCCCACGCCTTGTCGTCCTTGCCCAGCATCATGTCCTTGACCACGTTAATCCTGGCAATGCCAAAGGCCGGATCCGGGTGGTTGTCATACCTGTCCACGTGCAGCTCCCAGTAATGCACGCCCTTGGAGAAGGCTGCGGTGCCAAGAACCACCCGGTCATCGTAGCTGTTGCAGGTGGCAGTCTGGTTGTCATTGGACAGCACTATGTCCCTGTGAGCTGAGGAGGGGTCAAAGGTGAACCACGCCACTGTGGAAGGGTAAAAAGAAAGGCAGGATTGTATCAGGAGGGGCTGTGTCCAAGTGTTGTCTGCTTTACTTCAATAAGAAGGATAAAATTCTGCCTTTGTGAAGACCCCACTGCACTTTGAGGTGATAAAGACAATCTTTCCTTGTTACTGTAGGCAGCTACACAAGATTAATACAAGCTGGTACTCCGGTGCTCTTCAGCTCAGAAATGCTTTATATGATTTGCCCTTGTTCCCCTGAAATTTAGCTGCTAAGGGTAGTGACATTCTGTCCACACACAGTAACAAGAAAGTCCCTGAGGAGAAAAAGGCTTCTCCATGACATGGAAATTGCTCACATAGGTGAACTGGTTCAGGACCACCTATAATGGAAATAGAGATTAGCTGTGTTCATGATGGTTAGGATTGACTTCACTGGTTTATCAAAGTGAAGTTTTTTTTTTTAAAAAAGGGAAAAAATGCCCTGAAAGCTCTTAAAGTATAAATATTTTATACTGGCCTACTTTGGCAACACAGCATAAAAGTGGAAGTGATAATAGCATGCACTTCTTGATTATTACAATATCATTAATGAAGATGAACTTCCTCTAATGTCCGTATGGATGTCAAGTATAATTAAAGAGGAACAAGCATGAATTCCCATCTCTGTATTATCAAACCTTGCTGGGAAATTAAAGCAGTAGTGAAGAAAAAGGCCAGTCCCAAAGATACATAGAGAAAGGGAGACAGAGTGGAACAAAAAAAATCCCGTGAGTTGCATAACTGCTTCTGTATGCTAAAGCAAGTATCTTAGTTAGATCTCAGACTTTAACAGCCAAATAAAATCACATGAATTGAAGCCTGAAGTGTTACTGATAATGGAAAATGCCAGTAGGTGTCAAATATATTAATGGGTGTAAAAGGATGAAAGTGTCCTGCCACTGAGACCTGCAGCTTTTCATTTAGAAAGTGGCAAAACCCCAGCTCACCATCTGATGTCTGCAAAATGACTGTCTTGCTGTAAGGACCGACGCCCGAGGAGTTGAAAGCTTTGACTCTGGCATTGTAAGTGCTGTTGAAATGAAGGCCATCGATGGTGCAGAGAGTCTCCTTGCCAACATATACTTCCTAAACATTCCAAAAAACAGGTGAGAGAGAGAATGAGGGGCACAGTTTAACACAGTTAGGACTTCTAAATATAAGCCAAAAGTGAACTTTTGCTCCCCAGGATGTATGAGTTGTGCTGTTATAACACAGCCACAGCATGCAAGACATTGAGGATGGTTAGCACTGGAGAAACTAAGGTGAAGATGAAGCTGGAAGGGTAAAGTAACAAAGGGCAACACAAAAAGATCTTCATGCTCCTCTTATCCTAAATATCTACTCCAAACCACTTTTTTGGAGAGTAATCCCAGTATCTGACACACTGTGGCTGCTATTTTATGTAAGACAAAAAAAAAAAAGGGGGGCATATAAGAATAAAAAAACCAAGTGCAGTTTTATTCTTTTGGAAAGGTTATGCCTAGGTTAAAATATAATATTGACACATGAAAACACAGATCCACAAGAAAATTATCTCCTGAAAATTAGGATTACATGCACCACATGATGAAACAGTAACCAGACAACAAAGACATCAAAAAAGTCTTCCAAGATGTATCATACAGCAAGTACTTCCATAATGTGAAATACTTCAGGAGGAGGAACATCTAGGTAGACCAATGAAGAAGATCAGATTATGCAGGCTAGGATGAACTGAAAGAAGCCTAGAAAGTCCTGTCTTGGCAGCAGGTTGAAAGATAATTCCTTTTCACCTCTGATTTATCTGATTCTGTGACCTCTGTAGGTTTATGGTAGCAAAGGCACCAAAGTGCTTAAACCTGTCACTAAGCAAACCACTCAGGTCCCAGTTCACTTAAGACTTAAGTAATGCCTAGGAATAGTTCTGATTATTAAGGCTCTTTCATATATATCCAAAAGGATGTGATAAAAAAGGATTAAGATTTAAGGATTGAGATAGTTTTGTATCTTTTCCAATCCAAAATCTTAACATGGCACTGCTGGCAATCCTAAAACCTTTTGCAGTAACAAAACTCACCCACACAGATGAGCTTGAATATGCACCAGTCTGAAATCTTGTTATCCACAAGACATAAATACTACTTTAAAAGCTTTATCCTGGATAAACTGGATAAAAAATACTGGAATTCTAACCCCTTATTCTAACTCTTCATGCATCACATACCGACAACCTTCTTACCTACTAATATTGACTACACTGGCAGCTCTCAGCAGTCATTCACAAATGTACCTTTTCACACTTTCAGTTGTAGAAACCAGGCTCTTCAAATCCCTGTGAAATGTTACTTTGACCAAGGAACTGAGGAGACCTTCCAAAACCACAGTGCCCTCTTCATAATGCCCTGCCAATATTGCTGGCTCTTCTAATGAGGGGTGTCCAAATCAGGTACCTTGGCAGACTATGGGTGTAGTGGTATGGCAGTTCCATAGTTGGATCCATGCCAGGACATTTTCAGCTTGAGAAATCTTTAGGTTTCCAGTGAGGAGCCAGTTAGCAGCTCCTGAAGAAATGCCATCCCATGTTTTTGGCAAAATTCCCCATTTGTGAAAAGAGCAGCTGTACTCCACAATGATCTCCAGATGCTTTTGAGGCACTAGCCCCTAGGGAAAGCACTGGGCCAGCCTGGTCCTGAGCAACAGGAGCATGAAACCTGCCTGAGGAGGAAGTGCCACAGCTTCTAGGAGGGCGTGGCTGGAAGAAAGTTGACTGAATTGCTTCTCTAGTTTGTTGATCAGGATGTGCTAAAAATGTATAGGAGCCCATAAGCATCCTGCACCTGCAACCAGGAGCATCATGTTGTGGCATCACCCTGAGCATCTGGAAGGACAGCACTTGGAAAGCCCATCCATATTTATCAATTCCATCACAGCATGACAGTGGAAAAAGCTTCCACCAGCCTGGTCTCATCCACTCCCAGGGGCAAGATTTATAAATCCTGTATTTCTGTGCAGGATCATATTTTTACTCAGAAAACCAGGAAAGACTGAGTCGCATTTCTGGACCAGGAATGCCAGCTGTTGAAACAGAGTGCTATGGACAGATGAGAGTAGGGGCTTCAAAGAAATTTCTGGTTTGTGCAATGAACCACTTCCTGTTCCTGCAGGCTCGTATGGGATTTTCTGCTCTGGAATGCACTGGGGATACCTCAAAGCCATCTATGTGAGAGCCCTGAGAATAACATCAAACTTCCTACCTAAGCCAGTGGTCCTTCTATTAAGCAGCATCTGCACTGCTTTCTCCATCAACACAATGGAATTAGTGAAGTTTTGACAACCCACATCTTCCCTACCCCTCTCCCCACCCCTGGACAGAAAACAAATCCATATCTGGAGGAAACTCACATACAAAGAAACACAAATAAATGCTGAATGAAATTCTCACTCGGAATTGGCCACCATCTCCATCATCAAGTTCCAAGATATAACCCTCCACGGGGTTGTGGCTCAAAGGTGGCATCCTCCAGGCCAATGTCACACTGTTGTTCCTGGTGCAACACTTCTCCAGCTGCAGTAATGGGACGGGTGGCACTGAAACAGGAACTGGGTACAGATTAGTGTAACTCTGCCCTACCCCATCAGTCTGTGCCATGAGCAGCATGGCAACTGCTCACCTCCTTCCCCTCACATGGGAGCCAGTGCTTGTTAGGAAGAGAGTCCATTCTCTTCCTTGAAATAAAAGGCAGTAAAAATTATGTAACAAAATGTTGTTAGCCAGTTAGACAAATAATTTTACTGGAATACGTAAACAGAAACATATCTGGACTTGGTTGTCGTGTCTCATAAGAACTAAAGTCTGGGGAATCCATGTGTGGTTTCCTTCCCAGGAGTCATTGTCTGGAAGAATTATTTTGCACACCAGAGCACCCACTGTCCCCAAAAGGAAGGGCAGGGGGTGTCTCAGGCCATAGGGTGGCATGGCAGATGCAGGGCTGCCAGGGAGCCCAGTGCATTAACAAAGAATGGGGCTGTTCACAGGCAGAGTAGCCACTCCTCCCAGCACAGCTGAGAGAGAGAGCCTGAAATCCATCAACAGCAGGGAAACAATTCTTTGCTATATTTATGGGGTGTTTTAAAAATCTAATTTACCAGCCCTCCCTCTCCCACTAGGTTTTCATCAATACCACCTTGGCTATGTATCCTCATGGCAACCACACTTAAAATGAACTGTTGAATAAAATTGTTCCACTTGCAAACTTTGAAATTAACATTTAATTTGTTATCTAAATCTCATGGTTCAGGTAGCAAAAGGAACTCCTGCATCACAGGAGACTCCTCATTAAAATTACAAATGCAGTGTTTTCTACCAACATGCCTTTTCAGTGACTTGCTCAGAAGAAACACCAAGAGACTGTGTACCAGACCAGCATCTTAAAAATAAACAGAATAAAACATTCAGCTGTGTCTCTGTGGGAAAGAGAGACACACCCCACCTCTCTACCTCACCTCTCCTAAACACAACCAAACTCTCACTGTTTGCTCTTTGCTAGCAATTATAAAGCGAAAATTTAGTCTTCTGGATAGACCTGGCATGCATCTCATGCACTGCTGAAACCACACAGGTTAAGCAGGATGCAAGAGATGCACAGACCCTGCTTGGTCTTCTGCCCAAGGCTAAATTTCACCATTCAGTATCTCAATATTATTTCTGCTGAGCTCAATCATGTTTTAAAAGAAACTGAGTGCTCTGAGAATTCATTGGCTTAACAGTATCGGTTTGCTCGTATCTACTCTCTTTGGCCCTCTAGTTTATTTTCCTCCTTCTGTCTGCATGAGAGCTAAGCCCTTGAGCTGTTCCTTTCGTCCTATTTTATGTCTCTGGATAAAAGAGGACTGTTCATGTTCTGTGTATCAAGCAGACTGTGGGAAAATGGATGCTACTGTGTGACAGGGCTGAGGCTTCACCCCCGCTTTGGAAGTGACACGAAAAGTCAACTTCACACTTGTGATAAACAGTGCAGAAGCTACCACGGCTTTCCGCTGGCATTATCCATCACCACAGTGAACGCAGATGGTTGGTAGCCCAGAAGAATGAAACAAAAGAGCTTTATAAATTAGCTCTTGAAGGTTTTTCTGTGAAAAGGAAGCCTTGTTCCTCTTCCTTGATATTTAAGGATGATTCAGAGGGTGTCATAAATAAAAACCTGCTTGTTCTCTCACATGGAAAGTTCAGACTTTTCTCTAGGAGACACTGTGTCTGGAGAAGTCACAGAAATGTGACAAGAGTCAAAAACCTGAAAATGAGGAATTCAGAGGTAATGGGATTTTTCAAGTGAACCATTTTAAGTTTAGAATTTTTCCTGTGTTTGTCAGCCTATGTATTCCTGGTGACTGACTAGCCTGGGAGAAGATAGGGCTGTATCAGCCATTCACATGCCTGCCACTCTCAGGAGGCATTTATCTGGTCCTCCCCACTTCTGAGACTACTTCTGGCAAGACTGCATGAAAATCTAATTCCTGCAGTTTATAAGATGCAAGTTAGAAAATGCCCCTTCACATCTGAATAACCACGAATCTTTCCAACCTCTGAAAAAACTCCTAACTCCTAGGAACTCCTTCCTTCCTCTGATGGAAGGCTTTCAGGAACTGTTCATGTAATGCACAATGCTGAAAAAAAAAAAGAGCAGAACTTTTGGAGGAGGGTATGTGCTTTACAATTCCCTTTTAATTATGTAAACAAGAATGCTGTCTAGGAATAAAATATGTTTTCATCCAGTAGAGTGCTGCTGTTCCCACTTCCCAGTGGAGGTGTGAATTTTGGCCCAATGTGTCAGAGTCACACACATTATAGGAAAGTGCCTTGGCTCCTTTTCTGTGTTGCTGGATATTCAAGGCTTTGTGAGAAATCCACATCAGCCTCCTGCTCTCTTTGAGGCAGCCTGTGGCCGGAACTGCACAGCTCTCCTGCAGGACAGGCAAGAAGCTCCCACCAAGCAGCTGTGCAGCTGTGCAGGATGATGCTCTCTGTGCCTCCCCTCCTGCTTCCTCCTCCACTGGATGTGTATGGGCAGAGATTTGCCTTGATCCCAAATTCCCTTTGGGAGGAGAAAATATGAACTCTTGTAAAAATCATAGGAAAGTGCACAGGGACTTGAATAATTGGGACATTGGTATATACTTCACAGCAACAAGCAATGGAATAGGACTAAGAAAAGAAAAATATAGGTGAAGTGCCAGGGAAGAAAAAGACTCAGATGTTAAATTACAGTGCTGTCCCACTTCTTGACCAACTTAATGTTCTCAAGAGACTTTTTGAAGGAAAATATTGAAAATATAAAGGGAGAAATGACTCTGCATTGGCACAGTGGGACTTATTAATGAGTCTGAATGATGTCCTGTTATTTTAAAAGTGCTTCATGCAGGTCACTCTTTACAATTAGAAATGTGACACTGACTGTTGTCTCTTGTCACCTCAGCAGTTCCCAAAACACATTGTTCAATGCATCTCACAGCTGATCGGGGTAGTCCCCTTACAAGGTACAGTAGGGCTGCTCTAAGATGTTGACTGTTGTCCTCTTGTCAAGCAAGTGGTGCCATGATGCCATCCACCTTCCCAGACTAGTTTTTAAAGGACTAAATGCACTGAAAGAATGGGAGCCTCGGAAGCATGAAAACTTTGACTTCTTCCAAAACTGCAGTACAGCCCTGGAATAGCCTGAGTCACTGCTGTAACAAGTGCCCTATAAGCAGTGTTACTGAGAGAGAAGGAGAGACTACAAAGAGCTGAGTCCATGACACAGAGCAGAAAGAAGAAGAGGTAAAGCCTACGAAGAAACAGTTGGCCATTAATTATCAGGGCTGTACAGCTCATGTCTGGAGGAGACAAGATTTGTGGAAGATGTGTCTGGGGAATCTTAGTGGTTTGCAGAAGAGGGAAGGAGTTACTTGGAGTAAGGAGAAGGGGTATTTGAATGAATGTTCAGAAGTGGTACAGAAAAGTAGAGTAGATTTGTATTTCCTATTTTGTATCTAGTCCTGTTTTGCAACCAATCAAGATTGCATGCCAGTTCCAGCTGTGTGAACAAAACAAACCCAGAACACATATTTGCCTGCGCCAACAGCTTTAACTGAGGAAATGCGAAGTATACATTAAGCCAGGCATCAGAGGACCAGAATTTTGTGCCAAGACACTCAGTGAAAGCAACAGAGGGAAGAAAACATGGACAGGGAAAATTATCCGGGAAAGCTCAAAATGCCAGCAATGACTAGAGCTGTGTGAGTGTCTCTCAGGTCAGCTGGCACAGGGAGTGTGGGACTCACTGAGACCCTTTGGTCAACATGACTGCCTAAGCATTACTTCTGCACCTATCACATCTCTGCAATTTGTTCTCAAATTGCTTCTTCTTTAGTAAAAAAAGAACTCTATGATCTTTATTTTTGAGATGAGCTTTAGATATGTGCTTATAGAGAGTGCATCAGTAATGCAGATGAACATATCATCAAAGCAAATGTAATGTGATTTGTTCTCATTTTCATTCTTCGTTGTCTAACACATCGAATCAATGATTATTTACAAGCATGCTTTCACTCTAAATGACCCATGGAAGCTCAGTGAGGTTAAATGAGGCCAGAGTTTGAAAAACAAAATAGAAATTCAGTGATGCACTAAGCACTGATAATAATAATACATATCTTACATGGCAAAGCCTTGGGGAAAAAACAACTGGCAGTTGGGAAAGCCATGCTTGCCCTGTTCTCCTAGATCTCTCAGAAACTTTCTTTACAGATCATTGGCATCTTCAATACACCTGCTCTTGTCAGATCAACCAGTAAAATGGCTTAATAACACTCACCTCAACACCAACATTTGGCAAAGACTGATGACTTGTTGGTGTGCTAGCATTGGTAGGATTGAAGAAAGAGGAGCAGATGTGAAGAGACATTTACATTTTTTCTTTGTGAAACAGGATGCTCAGAAATATGCAAGTCACAGAATCATGGAACAGGTCAGTTTGGAAGGGACCAAAGTGGGTCATCTGATCCAACCTCCTTGCTCAAGCAGGGACATCCTAGAGCACATGGCATAGGATTGTGTCCCCACAGTTCTTGAACATCTCCAGCAAGGAAGATGCCACAACCTCTGGGCAATCTGTTCCAGTGCTCATGGTGAATGTCCACAAGCCAAATACCTAAGTTGCTCTCACCTCAGGTAACCTGTGGTTAATTAGCAATCTATGTGACTAGTTTAACAAAATTTTTCCTATGTTTGTAAAGAAGAATGGTGGGAGATTAGTATTAAACCTATTTCACAATAAATACGGCTAGCATTAAATAGAAACTGATTTTAAAAAGACAAGTGCAGAAAGCATTCAGAGGAGTTTTATCAGTGCTATTCCTTCTCTCTTGACTCCACTTGCCTGTCTGACAACATGTCAAAGGAGCAGTTCACAGATGTTTACTGAGTAACTTTAACACAGCCTGTTTATGCCAAGATGCAAACCATTCTTGGTGAGCAGACTCTGGCCTTTAACTGCTTGTACATTGCTTCTCCATGTATCTGCCAAATTATCCACCCCAATTACTTCATTTTGGGCATCTTAGATGCCAACTTAGGCCCAGAGAGAACACGTAACCTGAGCAAAATTCTTTATGCTTGCTCAGAACAAAGAAAAAGCACATCTGACATCACTACACGAATATCCTTAACTCATTCACTGACTTCTGGCAGCCTCTATCCTGTCACCCACATGTATAATTAAAGCTTGAATCACCACTGAGGGAAGTTAATGGCATCATTCCCAGGGACTACAATGGCTTTCAAATCCAACCATTCTATGGATCCATCTAATTCTGATGCAGTTCTCATCCTGCTCCATATAAACTAACCTCATTACAAGCTCATTATGTTCATATTCTTTTTTTTTTTTTTATGTCAATGGCATGTCCTGTTCATCAGCTTCTTCTTTTAGATACACTTTTTTAACCTCATTTCCCTTTAGCTTGTCCATCAGAACTATCCAGATACCTGAAACCATGGAATGGTTATATCCATGGAGCTGCTTTCCCCTTGTGTGGTATAACCATGGAGCTGCTTTCCCCTTGGGAGTCTCCTCCTTGTGACTTTTTTGTTAAGATGGGCACTGTTTGCAGCACAGTCTGGATACAAGTCAAAGGCCAAAGTCTGGGGTTTTTTCCCCTGTTCAAGCACGTGTGTGTGTGTGTGTGTGTGTCTGTGAGGAATATTTATTTTCTACTTCAGCTGATGCTGACAAGATGGGGCAATTGATATCTTGAATTAACCATGTCAAATCTAGGAGTGCTACAAAATGGCATGAAGTTTCATGCAGCTCATGTCTTATTAATCTTCAAAGCCCTACTCTGAAGAATTTATCTCTACAATCTTTAAGTGCATCTTGTATTTCTATCTGAGCTTGTTCAGCTCACTACATGTGAGGGGAGCACACCTTTTCAGGCAACACCCAGTAATCTGAATTTGCCTGAAAACCTTTTAAAACTCTCCAGCAAATTCAAGTCATTCCTTTTTCCTCATTCGGTGTCCTCACACCTCCCAGCACTGTCTCAACACATGCATGAAAAACAGAAAAAAGGAAAATCATAAAAGCTCACCCCTACATTTCATCTGAATAAAATCCAGCTGGTGAATTGACTGCAGTAAAGGTTCACTATCCAGAGTCAAGTCAAACTCAGCAGACACTTTAGGCTCCAAGGCTCCTTTGACCCACTGTTCCTGAGATACCTGAACACGCTTGATTAAAGCATCCGAAATCTGAAAGAGAGTATCAGGTTTATAATGAAATGGCAGATGCACACATTAAAAATCACAGAATGCCTGTGAAATACAGCACAAAGGAAACAGGATTAAGACAGCACAACAAACGAGATGGGATCTGGTCGTTTTGGGGTGAGGTCCATTCATGTTGCATCCTTTCATCTTGTCTTTTCAAAATAAATCTCGTCTTAGACTAGGAAAGTGAAAACTGCATTTATAAAGCCTGCTAAGATTATGTTGTGTGTCATGCCTTTGAATGCCACACATAATTCTGTACTCTGTTCTCTGATCTGCACGGTCTACTTTTGCTCCTGTTTAAAAAGAAGTTGCACAAAGAGAGGCTTAAATGTTAGAGTCTCTCCATTCAGCAGAGATGATTCAGTGGATGAAAGCTAAAGGATTAAAAAAATCAAATGGTAAGGAAGGCGTATATTACTCACAGTGAGGGTGATAAATTGTCAGATGGATTTTCAAAGTATATGATGGATTTTCTACCATTACATTAAAACTGAATTTAATTTTTAAAGCTTTGCTCTAACTCAGTCTGCAGACAATTAGGCCAAAAGTCAAACTAAAATGATCACAACAGACACTTCTGGAAGTTAAATCCTGGCTCTGTGGAAATCAATGAACTCAACTGTCCTTGAGTTCAGTGAAGCTGCCGTTTGGGTATCTGGAGTCCCTGATAGTGAACTTACTGTAAGTCGCAGGGAGTAGAAATTTTTTCTGGGCATATCAGAGAGAGTTTTCCTTTGTTTCAGGAATTCAGATACTTTTCCTTATTACTTTTACTGAGGACACTCCTGTCTGAGCCCCTGCATCAACAGCTCCTAATCAGTCTGTGCAGTAATTAGAGGAGCATCCCATAGCCTCCTGCAACCTTGGAGTCACTTACTGGGATGCTGGGTCCCTTGGCTGTGTCTCAATATCCTGCCTGCAGAAGTAGTTGCTCCAAGTAACGCAGTGCCTGAGTGTCTGCTGGCTGTCTTGAAAGAATCATTAGATAAACCAGGAAAAATAAAAATGGTTTGGGTTTTTTTATAAAGGGGGGCTGCAAAGAACAAAGCCCCAAAAGCTACAGGGAAAATTAAGCAGAAAAGGAAATAAAGCATATATCTAGATAGTATGTAGGTAAGACCTAAAGGTTTCATTTGTCCTGTAGTGTCCAACCAACAGCCTGTTAAAATCTGTGTAATCTTGAGATTAATCTACACCCCACATTACCCTCTTTTGCTTGAGACCAGACACGACAGTAACAATCAGTCTGGAGTGCTAATAGGTTTAAATTGGCTAATTCCCATCCTGTTTTTTAGGGATCGTCTGACAGATCCCCAGTATTCATGCATTCATGTGTGGAGGTAATTTTGTTTGACGGGTCTTTCTTCTTAGGCAATTAATAAGGCAACAAAACTAATAGGGCAAAATAAAATAAATAATAAACATATTAGAATAAATTAGCAAAATAATTTATGGGAAAATAACACTGTAATGTTTTGTCTCATCAACAGACACTTTCACTGTTTGCACCTAAGAAACAATATCCTGCAAATTAAGGCAATTATTGGCTAGGCCATATTTTGCAAAGAAAAGGTACTTGGAGCTACAAGAGGTCTTGAAGCCCACATGAGATGTAACAACCTCAGTGAAGCAAAGCCACATGCAAGCCCCTTCAGAGTAGATTTCCTTACAGGGGAGATGTTGAAAGGACTCTGTCAGATGGGAAAGCAAAGGGGACAAGCACAAGGGGTAGAAGTACTACTCTGCTGAGTCACTGACCTCTCCAAATTGATCAGTGAGCTCTCTGGGGCCCTGTATTGGGTTTCTCAGATGAGAATAAAATAATATTCTGCAAAAAGCTATCACTAATAACTGCATTGCATCTTTCTTTCAGCCCAAAAGGAAGGGCTGGCAAGAGGAAAGACATCACTAACTCCCCACCTCAGGGTGCAGCTGTTAAAGCCATCTCTTTGCTGAGACACTTATGCAATCACAGGCTGAGTTTTCAGACAGTACTTACAAAGTTAAGGTGAACCTGTCTTGGAGGTGGAAGGGACTAATTAACAAAGCCACACATTTTTACACTTAGCTTTAACATATTTTCCTTTCTTTCCCCCCAGAACATTAGGAAGAAAAATACCTGTAAAAACCCAGAGGGATCATTTTCTTTGATAACTTCTAGGCAGTATTCCATAAGCCCTGTTGACTGGCGTAGCTTCAGTGTACAGTGATTTATCTGGTCCCAAACAACCTGGAAAACAAACATCAGTACAATTCTGTGACGGCCTCAGCTTGCAGTGAATTGTATAAAATTATTTTAGAAGAGACAAGGAATGGAAGTGTGTTAAATCCATGCTTAATTTAGCTGCCATATGGCCATTGCCGTATCTCCATCAGCTTCACTCTCTTGCTCTGTATTGTAAATACCGATAATTAGCTTGGCAAACTGTTGTGCATAGGGAATCAATTTTCAGAGCAGATTAATTGCTCAAAGATTAGGCTTGCTTGGGGCAGAAAGGGCACAGAACATGTTTCTGCACTTGCAGTGTTCATATTTTCAATCACACTTTCACTAACATCAGAGCTTTTTAAAAGTCCTTCACTTTAGAGGCAAACTCCTGGAGTGGCTTCTTACAGATTAGACTCATAACATTCTCTTCACAATTTATCATTGAACCTGCTCTGCTGAAGAACACATTGCTTGTATTAAAAGAGCTGCATCCCATTTTTCCAGATTTTGGCCTTGATTCTGCTGCCACATGGCTGTGGACTGGATCTAACAGCACTGTGTTCTGCAGGACAATTTGTGACAGCAATAAACTGCAGGGTTTGCTGTGCTGTCAGCAGTATGTCCTAAGTGTTGGTTCTTGTTAAGCAAGCTAAAAACTGATCTCAGGTAGATTCTGCTAACTGATATGTTAGATAATCCACTTCAAGATTTCCTTCTGTCTTAGATACTTTTAATGCAAATGGCACTACAGCACCTCAAAATCACATGAAGTTCAGCATTTTAAGAAATGTGTCTGTTTAAATATTTCTTGACTGCCACTTCATTCAATCATTTTAGATTTCTTTTTGCCATCTCCTTTTACTGCCTTTCTTGAATATATTTTGAGTAGCTCAGGTATTTCTGGAGGTGGTTTACCCGAATTTAAAGATTTGGAGAGATATCAAGATCACAACTGTTTACTTGGGCAGAAGGTCCCAAAATCCAAACCATACACAGGTTTCACTGGTAAGCACCTCTCAAAAGATAGCCCCAAACCATCAGATAAATAAAGACTGATGGCCTGATTCAACAAACTGCTGAAGTATATCCAACATTTAAAATGTGTAGGCAGAGTTCCACTAAACTGCTGAACTGGAACCTGCTGAAGGACTTCAGAATTTGGTCACTAGGAAACTTCAGGGTGTAAAGGGTTGGGGAACTTGACAAACCACACCAGGTGATGAGCTGATGAGAGAAGTGCTCACCTTCAGCTTGTGCTCACGTTCCTTGGTGACCTTTGTGAGCAGTTTTGCCTTTTGCCGTGTTAACGCATCAACCAAGGCATCGCACTGAGCGACGAGACAGGCTTCGTAATCCAACCCGTTCTCCTAGGACAAGGTGAGAGGCACACTCATCAAAGAAAGCATAGATTGTAGCTTAAGCTTCTGCTCATACCTGCTTTTCAATTCAGAATATATTTCCTTCCAAGACCCTCAGCATTTTTGTTGCCTTCCTGGTTTCATTACAGCTGTACCAGTAATAGCTGCATGCTATAAAATGAAACAGTAAAATGACATGCCACGAATAGGCTCATTCAAAACCTTGATTTACTGGCACTTTCTGGACAACAGATGTAGTACAACATAATGTAAATGCTAAATGTAACATACACAGTGCATACATACATAAGAGGATTCTGCTCCAATCTGTTTTAATTATCTCACTGTAGCAACTTTGAAATCACTGGCTCTATACCACAGCAATTAGAACAAAATTATGGACCAGAATCTGGTCTACTGGCTTATTACAAGGAAATTAATGAGGTACGAAGCCCTAAGGTTTGTGTGTTGCTTTGAGTACTTTTTTAAAAGTAGTTAGCGCTTGGCAGTAGAGCTATGTACTTGATTAGCTTTTTTTAAAAAAGGCAAGTTTCTTTTCACATTATGGTAAAATTCTTTGCTAGGCAGAAACCAGCATGAGGTATACAACACTGAGCCTTTAGTAAGGTCTGGGTACAATTTAGCATTACATAAATCCCTGGAACTGCTGCAGTAGTACCCATTCAAAGGAAGACTCTCCCTCACCTCCTCTGCTCATGAGACTAGAAGGAGAAAGCTTTCAAGTTCCTCTTCCAAGTAGATGCTTAGGTGTGCTATCAGCTTTCCTCCCAAATATAACAATTAAAAAAAAAAAGCATTATTAAATGTGAGAAGATTTTAAACATGTCTTGAAGGAGAAGTACCTCTTTGCTAAGCCATTGTACTCCCCTAACTCATAACTATCTCTTAGCTCTTTTGTTTTTCTCTTCTTTTCTACTCATTTGCTTTGTCTTCTTTATTTCGAGATCAAAAGTTTCAGCACTGTACTCCCTTCCCTCACTGTGCATCCCATTCTCCAGCTGATGGATGCAGGGTCAGTGCTCCCAGCGAGGCTCCTGCTGCAGTCCTAGACCTGCCAGTGAGATGTGGGTGGGGGGTTATCTGGTGCTGGGGAGACACCAGACGGCTCAGTCCCTGCTCACAGGCTTGTCTTAGACTCTTCCTGTTTGCATCTCTCCCTCCTCGGCTTGTATCTCACCCAGCTGCCCCTCAAGCCCATTTCCATCCCCTTACTCCTGAGGTGCTGGTTTGTGCACAGAGCCTGAATCAGTCAATGGCTGTAGTGCACCATTTCTCTCCTCATTTTCTGTTCACACATCAATCGGGGTGTTTGGCGATATGCCTCCTTCAAGTGAGAAAGTATGAAATTGTTACAGCAGATGGGGAAATGTGAAAACCAGATCATGACAGCAACAAGGAGAAGCAAGGAAGCAACAGGAGCAATGAGGAACAGGCAGTATCTGAAAAGACCAAGAGATATAAAAGTGACCCCAGAGAAGAGGAAGGAAGGAAAAAAGAGGGGGAAACAACAGATCTGCAAAGCAGGGGAAAGAAAAGTAGATTATGAATTTGCAAACTGCCCCAGGTAAGATAAAAGCATGGTTCCTGGTAGCCCTGGCAAGCTCAGAGAAGAGATAAAGAGTGTGGATGGCTGTCTCGTCTGCTGTGCATTGAGACAGGATAATGAAATGTACACATTGCTTGCTCCTTTCTGTAAAAGTATTACTAAAAAGCATTTTTGCTGAGGGGTAAATGTCTATATGCAAGTGGGCAACCATCATAAAATTTCCAGTGGAAAATGCTGAGATATGTGCTCTGAGATATGTGGGTCTGGCTATAAACCTATGCACAAAGGCTGCATCTGTTCCCCCCCTCCCTAAATAACAGTACAACAATTGGTTTTTGGTCCAAATTTCAAAAGGCACAGATTGGCTCATGACACATCCAAACTCCTTCCCCTCAAAGAATGTGGCTGTACCAAACCTGACTACCAGGAGCATCCCCCACTATGTGCTATCACCAAAACCTGCTTGATTATCACATGAGAAGAATGCAATTTGTCACAGGAGAAAACCATTCCAGGGTGCTCCTTAAGGGTTAAAGTGTGTGAGTGATCATCTTGGAGCCATGCCTCAGCCTTGTTTTACTTAGGAATACATATGCAGCTGATTAGTCCTGCTGTTTGGGTTTGCTGAAATTCGATGTTTCACTCAGGCTCAGGATGAAGACTGGCTCAACATGTGAGGGTCAGATTCAGCTTTGTGCCCAGATGTGGCTAAATGTTGGAGGGTAACTGCTGGATATAATTTCCTCTTCTGAGCTCTCCTCTAGCATTTTAAGCAACGAGCAGCATCAAATAAATGGCTTGGTCTTTTGATCTAACTGTAGCAGCTCCCTTATGCAGAGCAATTTGGCAGAGATTTTATTGAAACACTTTAAAGGATTTTACAGCATAGTCATAAATAGTCGTTAATAGGCCACTTCTAGGTTTCAGGAGAGAAAAATACATTTTTAATGGAGCTAGATGACTCAAGAAAGATTGGTGATAGACTGCTGTTTTGGATGGGTTATCCCATCCTAAAATAGCTGTTCATACCTATAGGAAGAAGTACTCTCTAGATGTGCCTGTCTTTTCTCCTTGGACAGTGAAAGAAATCTAAATGAGTAGGTTAGCTGAGCTACATAACTCCTAAATGGGTAAGTCAGCTGAGAGAAGCCTCACACTATAGCCAAAATACAGCACATTACAGGTGCCAGTCAGTGCCTTTGCACTGGCTTCTTTCAGTTAAACTCCCTTTAATTTTACCAGTTTCTCAGTTTTGGTTTGCTCCCTTCCCCACGTGGCCATGGAAGATTGTGAGGGTGAGTAGTTAGGCTGCCTCGAGGCAACCCACGAGCTTGAGCAGCTCTTGTGGTACGAATTCATTCTCTGGGGTTTTAAGTGAAATACTTAAATGATTAAATGATAAACTTTTTGAACTTCTGCTTTGGTTTTCTGTTACTAACAAGCGCAGGACTTGTTGAAGAAAGCTGAGCAAGCAGCAGAGTGGGCTATTGAAGAGCAGAGGATGTATATCCCATCACTGTAGAGCATTGCTGCAAGCAGAAAACAATCTGTCCCCTCCTGGGCAACGTGCAGCTCAAACTACAGTGGCACATTTCCAGGTACACCCTACAGGGTGAGAAGGACCTTGAGGATCATGGGAGCTCCACCAGTGATGAGTCTAAATTTGATTGAAAACAGGACTTGGTTCATTTGGGGTTTGTGCCCTCAATTACTGCACTCACCATGAGCCCTTTTTCTGACTATTAAATCTGGACAATTACAGGCATGAAAATAACTTATGCTCCAATAAACAACACATTGATTTAGCAGCAGTTACTTTTTTTTTTTTTAGTAGAATATTCCTGTATTTTTGAGTATGTGTAGGACATCCCTACTAATACTCTAATAGGCAGGTTGACTGGATTTTGTGCAGAAATTAGTACATTTTAAAGAAATGTAAGATGAAAAGCCAGCAGTGAATTTTGAATGTGGTAAAATGAGAACTTATACTAAATGCCAAATTCAAGCAGTTGCAGTCAGGGAGGAGCCCAGAAGCATGACTAATGGATTCAATCAAACACTAATCAACACAGCTCAGATGTCAGTATTGAGTATCAGCTTTTTGCAATAAACAGTGAACAATCTAGAAACTAAGAGGGGCTTGCAGGCATTATTTGATGAATAATTTTACCTAGTGAATCCATTCAAGAAAGGTCAGATGATTCCAGGAAAGGGAAAGATGAGAATAGCACAGGAGACAAAGTCATCAAATAAATTATTCACTCAATTCTACTGATTACCGTATTATCAAAACAGATAATATTCTACAGTTACCTGGATCTGCTGCAATAAATTTTTCAGCTGAACCAAAAATTCTTTAGCTTCTTTTGCTTTATCTGAAACACCATTTAAAGCCTGAGACAGCTGTGCCTGCAAGGGAGTAAAAAGGGGGAGAAAAAAGAAAAAGTTAGTGATAAAATGCAAATGTGTTTCTTACTAATCCTTGGATTTGATGATTAATAATGTGCTAAAAGGCTTACTTGTTGTTGCATGTATTCTTAATTCCACAAAGTGTTTGTGCTAAAGAAGAATAGTTAAGATTTTTACTGTAGTAAGAATTAATGAGGGTGAAAAATGCATGTGGGGGCAGTCAAGTATTGTGTCTGCATGTTCCACTTTATTGCAGCAACTGGGTAAGTCAAAATACCTTTTTATAAGACAGCTACCCACGTGTATAAGGAGGTAATAGTCTTACACTTACACAGTAGCATCTGTTATGCTGAAAAATCCCCAAGTGCTTTCCAAAATGACACCTTTTTTTCATCCAAGTCTGAAATCTTCATAAATTTGGCAGATCCTACCAAACCTGAGATACACTAAGACTTTAAAGACAAATCTGCCTTCTCAGACTTCATAGAAATGTCCCTTTGGGGCTCCAGACTCCCATGCTCCAGCTCAACAAATGGGTGAATGTTTCTGGAAAGTTGGAAAAAACCCTTCCTCTAACTTTTGACTGATAAGGCACACAGAGTATGTCCTTTTCAAGTCCACACTGAAGGCCTAACCTTCTTTCTTCAGCTGACACTTGAGATCGCTAAGCTGAACCAGAGGCTTGTCGGTGAGCTTCAAGGAGAGGAAGCCAACAGTGCTTTTGCCCCTGGCAGACCCAGTGATGGGTTCTGGGGGTCCCAGTGCCCTGAGCTGGAGGACCATGACTGTGAGAATGATAAACTCCCAGTCTATCCCAAATTTGTGCAGGATTTGCTGCTCCAGATGAATCCCTGTAAGTCTATGAGTCCCAATAGGATTCACCAAGTGTACTCAGAGAACTGGCTGATGTCATTGCGGGACCTGTCTCAGTTATTTTTGAATGGTCTTGGGAATCAGGAGATGTCAACTGGAAGCTGGCAAACATCACCCCAGTTTTCAGGAAAGGCATAAACCTCCCCCACAAACCCTGGAAACTACAGGCTTGTCAGTCTCACTTCAGTGCCTATGGAGAAGATTAATCTGGGACTTACTGATAAACACCTGAAGGTTTATCAGTAGGACAAGGCAGTCATCAGTCACAGTCAGAATGGCTTCACAAGGGGAAAGTTCTACTTGTCAAACTTGATGTCCTTCTAGGTGACCAAGCAAAGTCACCTCTTTGGATTTCAGCAACACTTTCAATACAGACACTCACAGGATCCTTCTGGACCAAATTTCCAGCACACAGCTGGATAAACACGTCATGAGATGGGTGAGCAACTGGCTCACGAGCTGGGCACAAAGGGTAAATGAGGTGACATCAGACTGGTGACCTGTCACTAGTGGGGATCCACAGGGCTCCATTCTAGGGCCGGTGCTCTTCAACACCTTCAAAAATTACTTGGATGCAGGACACAAACTTATGCTAATTAAGTTTGCCAACAACACTAAACTGGGAGAAGCTGCTGACTCCCTCAAAGGTGGAGAGGCCCTGCAGAGAGACCTGGAGAAATGAAGGGCTGGACAATCACCAAGCATATGAAGTTTACAAGGGACAAGTGCTGGGTTCTGCACCTGGGATGGAGCAACCCTGGATGTGTGAAGACTGGGGAACAAGAGGATGGAAAGTGGCCCTCTGAAAGCACATTACTGCTAAATTCTAAATGAAAATGTGCTTTACAAAATTCATTTGTAACAAATATAAAGGGAAGACACATTACTGTGCCTATTTCTCAGTATTTGAATCTTTACTATTTTCCTACACAAACTCTTGTAAATGCACAAAACCCTGAAATTACGATGTTTGATATTAACACTATATGAGGTCACAGAAGCAAACTTCAGGTCCATGAAAGAGTCCCTGTTTTGCACCAGATCAGACAATCAGGACTTGAAGTCAGCTCTGCACAGGCTAATCATGTCTGCCAAAGTTTGTAGTGCACCTTTTTTGATCACTTTCTGCTCCACTCACAAAGCACATCTGAGCCTTTGGTTTGTCAAACTGACACAAAACAAGGTGAAAGCAGCATATGACCAAGCAGCTGGGGTGTAAACAAGAAAAAGCATTATATCCTCTGTCACTGAATGTCCTAACCAAATCATCCCAGGGAGGCAAGGGCTCCTTTCTTTCAAATCAAAACCAATGGTTGGTCCTGACAAAAGTAAAACTTCCACCTCCCCAGCACCTGCCTTAGCTCTCAAATCATCTCGAAGTGCGTTTCACCAGATCAGAAGAGGCAAAAGCTGTATGTGGACATCACAGCAGGTGTAGAAAACCACCACAGACGACTTCTAAGCAGCATATGCACCAATGGCAGTTGGCACAGCCACTGCTGGCTCCTGGCACGCTCCCATCGCAAAGAGCTGCAACAGAAACTCAGCCATGTCACTGTCTAAAGGGCTCATAAGCAAATTGATCTGTTCATTAAAACCTGGGGTTGCATTAACTCAACTGCAGCATGTAGCCGAGTAGGAGACCAGATTTCCATTTGTGAAACCCACTTAGAGATAATAGCTTTGTTTTTCCAAGCATTTGTAAAAGATACCTTGCAAAGCAATGGAATTTAGTCACACGCTTCTCATTAAAATCAAGTGGAGCTACATGACTAAGCCCTCAGTAAACCAAACAAGCCCTAAAAAATGCCCTGTACACCCAGAGCAATCTTTCCTACCACAGAAATATTTATTGTAAGCCAAACTGAGATGTAAAAAGCTCCACTGACTATGACAATTAAGAAGGACTGACAAATTCTACCTGGCATTGTCTTTACTTTAATACCTGGTCTTGCAACCAATAATGTGGGGGCTGGAAATAGATATCAACTTTCTATTTCCATCAATTACAGGAACACAGAGATCACAAGGGTAATTAAACCCAGAAGGGCAGGGAAGACCAGTGCTTCCTTTGATTCCAGAAAATGAACCAGATAATACCCGTGTCCTTTTTCAACCAAACAGTTCATGCTCATTCAGCTTTCCTTCCCTCCATCTCTCTTTAGCAGCAGATTGACTATTGATTAGATAAGCTTGCCCTGGTGTTGAATTCTCATAAAGACCACATGTTTTTGGGAACTTAAGTCTTTAGATCAGGAAGCAAAAGCAGGCAGGTGGACTCATACACTTGCCTGCAACTCCCTGCCTGCCTGCCCTTCACAGACCTATCCAGCTGTGGGTGTTTTCAGCATTTTGGTACATACATATAGTTAACCCTTTAGAATGGGTAGAGCTGAAATGTGTCCCTGGTCATTCCTCATATTCATATGAGGAAGGTCTGAAGTCCTACCTAGATGTGATTGCAGTACCACTGTACTTGCTAAGAAGACATGAAAGGTCTAAACTTCAAAAGAAGACTAAGAGTTTTACTTAATAACCTTGAAATGCTGGTCCAAATGCACATTTTAGACAAGTGAACATAATGAAGTCCAGCTAAACCAGCTAAACTACACAGGGGATTTTCACAGATTTGTGCCATTGGACCCTTGTTATTTTACACCAATTTTACTCTCTCTGTAGCAGACCTTATACACAGCAGTAAGTAATGGGGAACCTCCATCATCTTTGTACATCTTTGGTGTCATCAGCACAGCTGAGGGTAAGTGCACATTTCTTTCTGGTCTGCAGCACTGTCTGGACAAGGTTATACCCCCTCTAATTTGCCACTAGGTCACTACATAAGGCCCAGATGAAGGAGGAGCCAAAGAAAGGGCTAACACAAGGAAGGCTTCTTGGTCTAAGATCAAACCTTTCAGCTGCCTTTCAGCAGCATCTGGAGAAAACACATAAACCTTAAATTACATTTGGCATACCAGTCAATGTAAGTAATTTATGGTTTGGCCAAAGTAACTACAGGTAATACACTTGTAGAAATTGCTGTATCAGAGAACTATTTCTAAGCAGAAGTATCTAATTCCAAAACAATTTATCTGAATGAATTGAGCTGATGATTTAGGCTGCCTGGCTATACAGTTCCATTATATTTATTTTCTGCCAAGCACATTTTTCTAGAAAATATAATATTCACAAAAGCACAATTTTAGAGTCTCCAAATTGCTTAATTTTGAGGGTTTCTTTCTGCTAGAATTTTAACTTTGACTGAATATGCAAATCAAGAGAAAAATCATGTTCTGTGATACCTCAGTCACAGAAAAAATTGCAGTAAAAATACAAGCAAAAAGGGGTTTTTTTCAATATTTGACAGTTGGAAAGAGAGAAAATTACTGATTCTGAAATTTGATTACACTGGACTGTAATGCTCCAAAAGGCATCAAACAGTTTTAATTCAAGGTAGAACTTAATACATCACAAGCTGTCTCTCACGCTCTCCCAAACATCAGTCATATTTGAACTGTGAACTCAGACCCTGCTCATCAAAACAATTCTGCTCCGAGGTGGATTCTGATACTGGGGTATGAACAGCAGCTGCAAATGTTTAATCTGCTGCTTCTGGGCCAAGAGAACTTCTCTGAACAAATACCCTTCATGTTAGGGAGTAACAATGGCTGAGACACTGGCAGAGCATTCAAACTGAAACACTACAGAAGTTTTTCTTTCTTCTTGGATGGATAAACAATGCAGACCACTCCAAGGCACATCTTTTTTGGATCTTAAAACAGAGAGTCAATTCTTTGCCTTGCCAAATACCTTAGCCTAGCTTGTGCTCAACCACTCTACAGCGGAGAGGTGATGACACCAGTCTTGATTTTGACCTTTCCTGCAGTGTCTGAAAGGATCTCTCTGTGCTTTCTTTACTGCTAACTCCAAGGGGACAGTAAAAAAAAGGGCATCCAGCGGAGCTGGTCAAGTGCTCTTTGCACAGCTGTGGGAGGAGTCCTTCATCCCCAGTACAGCAGGAAGCTCCAAAGGACTGCCCTCAGCTCTCAGGTATTAAAGTCCCCTCTGTATGTTCATATTTATTAACTAATCATTTTTCCAGGTTCCATCATTCTCAGCAAGAAAAGAACTAACTTCATACATGTTTTCAACTTCTAAGGCCACATCTTGCTCTTTATTCATATGGTTGCAAAGACTTATTTTTAGCAAGGAAAGCATGACCAAGTGACCCACCAGCTCTACCAGACCTTACTAAACCCCCGTGTAGCAAAACAGATGGCTCTGACCTCTCCACAAAGGAATCCAGGGAGGGGTAGGGAGCATCACTTGCAGGAAAGCATGAATCAGTGACAATATGGGAATCAGAAAAAGCTTTACTTGTCCCTAATCCCCATCGACGACTCCTTATTTATCTTTGTGTCATGAAAGTCCCTCCAGCCATTACTCCTGGCTTCATTGGGGATGGAGTGGGAGGAGACCTCTTTAAGGCCCAGGAAACAACCCAATGTCCACAATCATCTGTACCATGCTTTCTTGTCTAAAACATTTGGGTGGCTGTGGGCCACTCTCCCTCATTGACATAGGGTTGTGGCAGCTTGCACTGAGTTCTGGATGAAAGGGAGGTAGTGAAAAGAAGGAACAACCATCCTGTCTCCTCACAGGTAGCTGCTGCCACTGCAGGAGGATGGGAAGGCTGAGGACAGGATGGCCAAGGACCCTGTGGAAGGCAAACAAGTTAGTAAGATGGACTTGCTAATTCCAGCTATCTGCCCGAGACCTGGCTGAGCCTCACTAGTCAAGGTGAGGCAAACATGAGAGGGAGTCTGCGTTTTCCAACTCTGAGCAGAGGCTGCAGGCTCAGGAAGGGCCAAAGACCTCAGAGCACTATTCCAAAGGGAGGGAAGTCTGAGAGGATGATGGACATGAAGAACCCCACGTCCCACAAACTGCAGCCCGCTGTTGGGGCATTGGGATGAACCAACCCCAGTGCTGAGCATCACCCCAGCTGCCAGCCAGCTCTAGGGACTCACCTTGTGCTGCTTCCACATGGCTCCCAGGGCCTTCACGTCGTGCTTGCTGTGTTTGCCCTCCTCCAAGCACTGGTAGCAGACGGGGCTGCGGCAGCTCACGCAGTACATGCTGTAGTTCTCCAGGTCGTGCTCGGCGCACGTCGGCAGCTTG
>VXAC01002491.1:1038055-1065060 GCA_013399225.1 Rhipidura dahli | reverse complement strand
GCTCTCTCTACGGCTGGGAAAGGCTAAAACATTTTTTAAGGATCTCTACACGGCGATGTCTTCGTATCTTTAAATAAAGCCATTGTTTGGGTAGCAGATTGAACGCAGGCGGGGTTTCATTATCTCTAGTAGCCCTCTCTCCCCTCCCCGAATTAAAGGAGGATGCTCACCAACAAACTAAGCTAGTGCCTCTCCTTCACACGGCTCTCACCATGCTCGAGCACAACCAAGATGCATAAAATGTCAGGCACTGACAGAGGGAGGGATGAGATAGGGGTTAAATGGGAAGCACGATCCCCAGCTACGAACATTGTGGCTGGCAGGGGCGGCAGAGCGCAGCAAGCGGGGGACGTGCCGCATCACCCCAGCTCCCAGCCCTGTGACCCCAACAGCAATCTGCTGCGAAGATAAATCAGGGATGACAGCTGAGAGTTTATGAACTGAAAATAACCATCCTTAGAAGAAAGAAACCAACAGTGGGAAATCCCCCATCTGTTTTGTTTACATACGCTTAGCGTGGATGTAACCGTGGTTTATTTCATAGTGAAGACATTATATGTGATTTCATTGATTTTTATTAATGTTATTCGTCTATCTTTTTTAACAGCCACTATCATATTAACTTCAATTCCATAAGCAGATCCTAATTTTTTGTTTTAAAATGCAAATTGGTCCTTTCAGAACAGCTATTTAAAAAAATGAGGAACTAAGTGGTATCAATTGAAAAGAAAAATAGAAAAGGAGAGAACATATGAAAACCATTGAGTCTCATCATAATGTTTCTCGGAAAATGACTAGGGGTTTTGTGACACTGGTTAGGAAAGGGTTTTCTAGTTTCAGGGCTTGCTTTTGCCAGATTGTTAAAACTGTTGATGCACAGAAAAGGAGGAATGGGGTCAGAGAGTAGGAATATATTAAAGCTTCAATTTTTTTTCAGTCTTTCCTCTCTGCAGTTCCTTTTTGTATCTTGCCCAGCCACTCTCATGACAAGCTGAGGGGGAGAAAAGCCCCGAGCAGTTTAAAGCTTTGTAGTTCGTCATTTCGGGGTGAAAAGCAGCAGGTTTGGCCTTTGGCACATAGTAGAAACAGCCATGACCCACATAAACCTGCCTGTCATCTGGCTAGGTATCTTTTTCTTCTATGTGACCTCTGTGCTGAGATTGAGAGCTTATAGACTGGTTGTATGTTTGGGCTACCTTCAGCCAAAAACCTCAGCAGTGCAAGAAGTGTTCTGAAACACCACTGATTTCACAGCTACCTTATGTTACTACATAGTAAGAAAAACTCGTGGGTGAAATAGTGTTATCTTCATAGTCACTGTTCTCTGCTCTACCATCTGTCAGCAGCGGGAGTGGATGTACTCGAAAGATTTCTTGCAGACCTATAGGGGAATCCAAGTCACAGATTTCAAGTCTGTCATGGAAGCCATAATCCTAAAGGTAATTTTGAAGGCATGGTAGCTTTTTCATGGACTTTTGCCTTCTTTCATTACCTGTCCCGTGTGTAAGGTGACAGTAATCATAACATGCATAATGGTAGCATCAAGTCTGAGGCATCTGAGAAAAAATGAACAGACGGGTAAATAGTGGAAATGTAAAGGTATGAACACCAAACCTCAGCAACTCCCCTTTGTAGCTGCTTTTTAACTGGGGCTTGCAATTTCCAGAGTTCTAATACACTGGATTTTACATAAGCATTTCCAATCCTACTCTAGAGTTTATGTAAAATCCTAGAATTGCTGGCACTTGATATGGGAAATGGCAAGAAAGAAACCATCTCAGAAGTACATTGTCTCTCAAAACCAACTTTTCTTCTCTACACAAACCTGACTTGACCTGAGAGCATATTGCTATAGTAGTAACATTTGAAATGGAGATTTAAAACGTGATCTGTTCTTCTCTGTTCTGTGGTGTGACTTTTGTGTCATTCGGGGTCTTTTTTAACCTACTGAGTGAGTCTGAAATGTTAATGCCCAGGAGAGCTATGGCTTTGAGAGCAGGGAGAACTACACTTGTTTACCCATCCTACTGGTCCCAGAACAGCTCTTGTTGCCAAGGAATTATAGAGTTTCAATGCAGAAACCTTCATCCCCCTGGCACCAGAGACTGCTGCTGGAACTAGCACCTACTTTAACAATATTCAGTGCTCTGATGAGTTTAGGTTGCAGAGCACAGATTCTTCTCCTTATGAAAAGTATTTCTCTATATAACTGTAAGTGCACTACTGCTGATGGAAGTGAACAGTCAAAACATCGTCACCCTCACTTCTCCAGAGGTCAAAATGGGAATGGGCCTAAGAGTTGAAAAATGTCACTGAGCTTGAGCAGACTGACCTTGGACACCTTTACTCTTGATGAGGAATAGATCCCACCAAGATGATTCCACTAATTTTAATGGAACTATTCATAAAGAAGTATTTAGTCTGAGCCTGAAGGAACTGGCCCTTTACTATGTTTTGTAATCAAGGTATTATTATAATGGCCATGATCCCTATGATTTTTTCATCTTTTTATGTTCAAATGAGTCTTTAATCTGTTAGAGCTGTAGCAGTGTATGGATAACCTAGAAACCCTATACTGGCAGTCCTAGCTTTGATCTTCATTTTAGTACTTCAGTATCACTAGCATCATCCCCTTAAACTATTTACCCTTTGTAGGAACTTATTAGCATCTTTTATATCCCCCCAAATGGGAAAAAACCCCAGTGAGGTTTATTTATTTATAGATTTACATTAAAAAAACCATAAGGCAAGTTGTGGTACAACCCTGCAATAAGGAGAGATTTGAAAAACCTTTTTGCCTCTCTTGCTTTATTGCTTATGCCTTCTCATTTTGCTTCTTGTGACATTTTTGTTGACTTCCCATTCCTTTCCTTGTACTTTTTTATATTTTATATTGCCCTCATACATTAGCCCATTTCCACAGTTTTCCTTATTTCTTTTCTCATTTTTTTCCCCTTCAATAGCTGTCCACTAAGGTAACTTCACTTCATTCAGTTTTCTTCTTTTACCACTGCTGTTTCTCCATGGGGAATTTTTTGATTACAGTATTCCAACATCTCTTCCGCCAATGGGCATCACTCCAAGCACACATCCTCTTATTTGAAGGGCAACAGAGAAGAATAGGGATCTTATCTCCACAGGTTCCTATTCCACTGCAAGAAGGAGAACAGAGGAATAGTTCACGAGAGCAGAGAAGATAAAATGCGCTTGGGCTAAAGCCAGCAGCTTGTGTGGTGGTGTGAGCTGAGGAGTCTCACTGCCTCATTAAAAATACAGGGTGCTCAATTATCAGCAGAGGATGCCCTCAGCAACCACTGTGGACAAGACAGCTGCACCTGCAGGTCATCCCTGGATTTTCGGCTGGATTCTAACCGGTGGCTGAACACACACCCCACACACCTCAGCATTGCTCCTATGCATAATAAAAACCCAACATAGTGTAATCTCTCCTGTCTGCTTATTCTTCATCATGTTCTTTACCCAGACTCGTCTTCCTAACATTACCACCTCTGGCTGAAGCTGGCATTGCATGTTCTTTTTGAGGGTGAATGTGGCAAAGAGGCACAGGAAGACACAGGCTTCTGCTGTGGCTTAGAGGAAAAGCTGATCTGTATGGTCCGTGGGTCAGGGCAGCTTTGGAAATGGTAACTCTGTGCTACCCCTTTCCCTTCTCTCTTTGGTTTTGTAGATTTTTATTAGGTACATTATGTAGGTGTAACATTTTTGAAATTGATCTTGCTCTGTGTTGTTTTGGTTGGGTGTTTTTTTGTTGTTTTTGTTTTTGAGGGTTTTCTTGGGGTTTTTTTTTGGAACATGTATTCAAGTAGCTATTATATTATTTAGGGGTTTCAAATATTTGCACATTGATCTGTTCATGAAAGGAAAAGCTTGGCAGCAGCCCAGAAGAGTACCACAGAAGCATGGCTGCTGATAAAAAGCTTATCTGTTGGCTAGCAGAAGACTGTATCTGTAATAGAAATGCAGCTGCATATTGAATTTTCTCTGTCAGAGGAGTAAATCTGTCATAAAAAATATAATTCACAACTTGGACAATTTCATACAATAGAATTTATTCAGAATGTCTGCTGAGTATATGCTTGTTATGATGGTTAAACAGCAAAAAATGGTGCTTGATCCTAAACATTGCTTGGTAGATACTCACACTTCTAAATCTATTTCAGCCATCTAAGAATGAAATTCAATACAGAGAAAAATAGTGCTTTAAACATATATGCCAACAAACAGTGGTAGGTTGGCACAGACCAAATTTCAGTAAGAGGTCACTTTCACTACTTCTTAACAAATTCATATTGAAAAGAAAGCACAAAAGGCACTAACCTATAATCAGGACTCTTGAAAAAGAAGATCTCATGTTTCTGTGATGCTGTAAAAATGCATCGGCCTGCAAGCCTTTGGAATTACTCCAGGGACATCTTGGTTTCCTGCTGTGCCAGGAATCCTCTTTCTTGCTGTTTTTGTGCAGTGGAGTGAGATACTTTTCCTTCTGTGCTACAGTTCAACTTGCAAGCAGCATCCTCGGGTTGCTTGCTCTTTTGAGAGGCGAGAGGATGGGAACGCTGGACCCTGAGCAGCTGCATGTGAGGGACAGCAGGGAATGGTGCCCTGCTTTGGACCCATTTCAGAGCATCAAAGGGTTAACATCCTCAGTAACTGTGTAAACTTCTCATAGAGGTGATTTGGTTTCAGTGGTATTACAGCAGAGACTGAGTTATGCCTCCTCATTTGTTCCCTGGGCCATCTTGAGGGTCACAGGAAAGCCCATGCTGTTCTGAGCATGAGCTTGCAGTCTGCCTCAACCCTCTGCACTGTCCTGACATGGTTCCCTGCTCCTCAGCTGTCCCTATGGCCACTCCATTCATGCCTGCTAAGAAAAGTTCACATTGCTTTTTAAGAAAGTAGCCAAGGATTACATAAAATCCAAACCCGTCCCAATATTCTCTTTTGGTAGGAAGGCTGGAAGGAGGAGGGAAAAAATACTGGCAGCCTAAGCATTGTGGAGTGGGAGGGACTAGACAGAAGGGACAAACACCCCTACAAAACCAAACAAGGAGTAAGTAATCTCAATGTTGATGCAGCACTGTTTCCTAAGAGCAAAGGAAGGGCTGAAGGAAAACATATTAGGAAAATTAATCTAGACTGGGTTATGCACTTGTATATACAGCTGTAAAATGGAGGTAAATTGCCACCATGTGGCAATCTCTTCACATGTAAACAAAATCCTTACATAAATGGGGTTGTGAAGTTTTGTCCCTGAAAGGGCGGGCAGTGTTCTGTGAACAGAGCTAGGGAACAGATCCAAGTGCAACTCACTGAGAAATGTCTCTTATCAAGAAGAGAAGCCCAAGTAGCTTTTCTACTTTATTATACTATATATGTCTTTCCTTTTGTAAGAAAAGACAAAAAGGGTTGTTCTTGTTTAGCAAGAGACAACTAGCGAGGAAATCTCCCTGAGCAATGAAGGATCTATAAATACCTCAAGAGATGGGCTTCTATTCTGCAAGTAGCTCAAGTGAGCCCTGAATGTCTATTTGAAAGACCAAGAGACCTGTGAAACCTGCCTCTGCTGTAGGTACTGGGACAAAACTTACATGGAGTTCTAGTGGGTTTGACCAAAGCCTCCTCTATGTACTGCATTGCCATGCAGGAGCATTGAAAATGGGGAGCCTTGGAAGCTGCATAGAGAAATGAGGGGTAGGAGCCAAGAAAAACATAGGAGATTATAACTGAGTGGGGCCAAATTGACAGGTTGCAGAAACAGAGGCTGCCTTGAGCTTCCTCTTTTCAGCTTTGTTTCTGGTTAGTAAACAAGAACTCCCAAATTGCTGTGCACCAGAGAAGCGAGACAGGAGAGGCCTCTTCCATGCATGGAGACTCAGGTCCTGCCAATTGGTGAGATGAGCACTGTAATCAGGCATAAATCTGTGTCACTGCTGTAAAGGAAGGTTCTTTCTGACACCATCCCCAGCTGCCCATTCTCACCAGCTCTCCTGCACTTACTTTCAGACAGCCACAAGCATTAATCCAGACCAGGACAATTACCTTTGAGCATCAGCATCTTGATTTGAGAGGTGCCTGTACCTACACAAGGACAGGAGTGGGGAGGAATGGCCCTTTGCAGCACCACTGAGAATTTGTACAAGGTCCAAAAAGCAATGTCTGTGGTATAAGACATCAGCATCAGTCAAGTGGGGAGGCAAATCCACAAGATGCCAAGCTTTTTTCATCAACACAACTCACCTACATGAGATTTATGTGTCCTTTTCTTCAAAGCACACTGAGCTGCCCAGTAGGAGGGAGCAAACAGACATCAGCCAAATCAATCACACTCACAACAGCAATGTATTTTTTCCTTCATTTAGCATTCCATTTCCTGATTTGAAAAACATCTTTGTTCTGCTTTTGTCCTCTCTTTCCCTTTGCTACATTTTCCTTTCATCTGTGACAGCATCTTTTAATATTCTTACATAAGTACAGAGATTCTGCTTCTCTCTCCCGTATGTTGCTTTCCCTTGCTACCCTTCACTCCTCCTTGATGCAGAGAAACTCCCCTGATCCTTTACCTTCCCCTCCTGACACCTTTGCAGCCTTTCTGCCCTTCTCCCACTGCTTGTCTCACAAACAGAGGCCTCCTCCTTCCTAAGCTCTGCTTGTTCCCCACCTCACACTGAATCCAGCCCTAAGTGTACCTTTGTCAGCCTCACGGACAAGAGGGAAGTGATCTGGAAAAGATGAATCCTACCAAGAGGTGGGGTTTATCCCATCAAGAGAAGGAAGATGTGCCTATCTGTCCCACGGGCACAAAGGATTGTCCTTTTCCTCACTGCAGAAGGACCAGCTGGCTGATGGGGTATGATGCTGACCATGAGGTTTTCTTTGTCACGTCACTGTGATACAAGAGGCAGAGGATCCTCCCTGGGGAGAACCCCTTACATAAGAGATTTTATTTGTCAGTGTGCATTGCCAAATGCCAGCCCAAAACAGAAGCATAGCAGAAAGGTTTGCATAAAAATAAAGAAAGCAGCATCACTCAACTCCTGTGCAGCTCCAGCAATCTGGGTCATGGAGGGATGTAGGAAGCTGTCACCATTTAGCCTACTGAGAAATACTAATGTAGAAGAAATGCAAGGCCCCCTCTGCTCCAGAGTCAAAAGGTACAAAGAGAACTATGAATCCCACAGACACACCAGACACTCTGGTCCATCATATTCTAATTCTTATTTACGTCAAACTTTGCACCATTGCAACCACTGATTTCGATTGCTTGAGCTGCTTTTTCATCATAGCCTGTACCTAACATGAAGCATGCACAGAATCAAGTATAAACACTGGCCAGTTCCCCTATATGCTTCTGCTGTCATCAAAATCCACTTCCAGGCCTCCTGTTCATTCCTCATAATTTCCCAGTGCACATCACATGGGAAACCAGAGTTCCATAAATCCCATTCCTCAAAAAATCCCAAACCATTACCAATCTGATTTCAATTTTCTTCTTGTACTTGCTTTGATACCCACTAAGATAAATGAAATGGCAACATTTGTGAAATACCCAATCTACTGCATGTGTATTTAAAATCAAATCTGTCAGCACATTACCCCAGCTGTAGAGAGATTAGTCAGAATCTCCCTCCTCAACTTTTCCCTCCTAAGTCTCTTGCTGGGCTCTTGCTTTCTATGAGTTGATTCCACTTTTAATTTTATGTTTCCATCAATAGCAGAGCAGTAAAACAGCTGAAGGGAACAGATAAGGGACTTAGTCCACTACAGCCACCATCCAACTCCAAATTGGATTGACTGGCTGAGTGCCCCCAAATCCTCCATGGATATGCAATTTAATAGAAAGAAAAAGACTCCACACACAAAGAAAAATATGCAGAAAATAATAAGACCACTTTATGAAACATAATAGTTTCAGCAATGTGCATATGATTATATCCTTAATTCAAATGAAATGCAACAGACATCCTTTTATCTTACCCGTGGAAAAAAGAACCCCAGCTGATGATTTAATTTGTCCTTTTACTAAATGATTTAATTTTAGCAAGCTGTTATCCAAGGAAGAATATTAAAAAGGGCCATATTACATCAGCCTAACAATGAACCTGGTCCACCTTATCTTTGACAGCAGCCAATAAAGGGTACAGAGGGAAGTGCAAAATAGAAGTGCAACAAAACAGATGGGGAAAAAATGCTGAGGAGAATTTGAGGAAGATGAAAAATAGGTTAAAGCAGGTGGAGGAACTAAAATAATTCCCTTAGTTAGAGCGAGGCTTTATTCCCATGGATGAGCGCACATGGATTTCTAGAGAGGCAGCTCCAAGCAGGATCAGTGCTCACAGGGAGCAGTGCTCTGGGCTGTGCACGAGTGCTCCCTTACCTGATGGCAGTGAAGGAGATCAGCTGTCCTGCCTGCACAGGCAGAGCCACAGGGATTTGGCCAACCACTCATTTTTAATTTGTTTTTTTCTTCTAACTTGAGATATTGCCCCTAAGAGTCAACCAGTTTTAACTTCAAGCTGAAATGTATCTTCAAAGTATGTGTTGGCATATTCCATAATTGCTCAGTTAATAGGAAAAATAAGATTATAATAGTCCTACCAAACTCCTTTGTCCCAAACCAGGCAGATCTGTGCCCTGGTAGTATGCTGTGCTGTCCCCATTTCTCCCTCTCACTAGCCTCCTTAAAATTATTCCATTTGGCTTCACAACTTGCCTTCCCTTGATCTCCTAACAGGATGGTGAACCCCTGACCTCTTTCCAGGAGCTCTGCTTGAAACCTAACCTTTCCAGCCTGCCAAACCTACATTTGCTCCTCATTTCCCTCCTGCTGTGCCACCAATCTCATCAATCTCTTTCTAAAACTTGAGATTTCAATTTTCTTTCATTATTTTTCTGCTAGGAAAACTCAGCTTAGCCTGTTCACTGCCCAGCCACCCCAGTAGTTGCTGAGTAACAAAGAATCAGTGGAACATTACAGCATTTGCAGCGGCTCATTTAACAGCACCACAAATGCTTTGTACGAGGAGAGCACTGTGATGTCTGTTTGTTCCTAATATTTGGAACATCTCCAGCTCAAACACTGCTGCGCTGGGTTGATTTTTTTCTGGTTTGCTGAAACCGAGTCTCCATTCATGATCTGTGCACAACGCAGGTCCATAAGCAAGAAATGGATGGTGGGATTGATTCCACCTGGAGAGCGTGGCTCGTCCCCCCACAGGGCAGGTGCCTTTGGCTGCAGGGGCCCGCTGCCCACTGCCCTGCCCTGCCCGAGCTGCTCCAGGCAGCTGGCAAGGTTACACCTGACACCCACCCTGCAGGTGGGTAAAGCTGGGTGTGGGAAATGCTGTCTCCAGGGGCTTTGCCTCCTGAAACGACAGCAGCACCCACAGTGAGGGGCTGGAGAGGTACTGAAACGTCATCACTGAGGGGGGCATCAGCTTTTTGGCAAAAGGCCAGGTTGCACAACAGATCCCCAACCCCTCTGGCTGCTTTGCCTTGCTGACAGCCCTCTCTGTTCATATGATGACTGTGGGTAGCAATGTTGGCTCTGACATTCAGTCGTAATTGACACTCATCCCTCAAGGACACAGAGCAGAACAAAGGAAGGCTATGCTATAAATACACCAAAATAGGCCACACACCCTTGTCTGGAGAGCCCATCTCCCCTGTCACCATCTCGCCCAGGGGTTCAATGAGACTGCAGGTTCTCTGTGGTGTCTGTCCCAGGCACACAGCCAGGAGCAGCTTTCCTCCTGCACGTGGAGATGGTCCAGCACTGGCCCCATTGCAGGCACCGCTCCTCTCTATTGCCTCTCAGGTGCTGAGGAACATTCTCCTGGTCTTCCTCATCTTCTCAGTAACTCACTAATACCAGATGGATCACTTTGTGGCTTGTTGGGCAGGGCAGTGTGTGTTCAACAATTTCTTCATTGGAAGCCATAATTACCAATATTCTAATCTGAGGTGCAAGTGCCAGTGACAAACATCCCCTGCTCAGGCAAAAGACTGGGCATTCTAAGCTTAAGCTTGGGTGATACATGGGTTGGCCTGTATCACTACCTGTGGGTAGTGACAACATCAGTGAAATAATCATCTGAGATGACAGGTCTCAAAATAGTAATAATAGAATTTTTTTTCATGCATGTAAATTTGTTATCTGTGTGTATTTACATAAGACATACCTGTTGATCAGTTGTGAGTAATTACAGCCTGCTTGTCTGTATTTCCATCACAACCTAGAGAGGGTATATGGGGATTAGGGGTGAATGAGGTCTGCAGGAACTCTGGAAGAGGCTTCTGAGGTGACCCCAGTGAGATGAGAAAGGCACTCACCTTCTGCCTGCCTCTTCCTCTTTAATATTTAAAATTTCAAATATTTTTACTAAGCCATTTGTTAATCCACTAATAATAATCTCAACAATAATCACAAGATCACTCTAAGCATTAAACTGTGGATCTGTGATGTTCTAAGACACTCCATTAGTTGAATGATACTATAAAATAAGAAATTCAAATTATTTTTTCTGTGCATTGTTTTTTAAAAATTTTACATCTCCGTGTAAAAAGTAATTTTGCCTTGAATCTGTAACACAAAAAAACCCAGCTGCCTTCACCTTCCAGCAATACAAATACAGCACAACAAACTATATCCATATACACCCCTCCCTCAGTCTGCACAGCTGTTAATAAATATGTATTTCACATTTAGCCAGTAACTGCTGTTCAAGGTTTCTCTCTAGATGCTCAGGGACGAGCTAAACATCACTTTGATTACAGAGTGATGCATTCCCCATATCAAAAGCTAACAAAAGTAGTTCCTTTGATAGCAAAAGAAACAGCCAATGGTGATTAAAACAAGCCAATGTCCTGGGGAGGTGTTTGAAGTGAACTGCAGGCCCTGATCAAAGCACAGGTAATGTAAGCACACAAGGCTAGCAGGAAGAAATAGTTTCTTTTAGACCAGCACACACTACTGGAGAAAATGGGCAACTTTTCATACAAAGGCCTTTCTTCAGCTCTGTCATTTGGTCTAATAAAAGGTGTTGTGTCTCCCCACCCGTGTGGCTTCTCTTGTGTTCACAGACCACTGCTGAGCCAGTACTCCTGCTGCTACAGCAGAGGAAAGTCTTGCTGGCAGACTTGATTGATGCCACACAGTCTAACACTTTAGGGGAATAATCTCAGAGCCTAATTATTCCCGTACAGAAATCCAAAGAGAATTTACCTGAATTATTGAAAAAGAGCTCTGTCACAGGAAGAAGAAACAAGAAGTTGAAAGATGTATTTGTCAAAACCCAGTGATTCCATTGCAACAATAGCAAAAAACTATCTTTCAACATGATTCAGGTTACCATAGAGCAAAGCTGTCTGAAGTCTCTGTCTTTTATGATCACTCTCTGACTTTGTTCAACTTTATTCCAGCATCTTCAGATATTTGTTTCTTAATCTGTAGCTATGCACCCCTCTGCCCTACCTGTCTGTTTGTCTGCCAAACTGAGACAAAAAGAGCTCTTCTGCCACTTTTTCTCAAGAGCTGTGAGACATGACAAGAACACGTCTGAGAGAGAGCAGAAAGCTGAGAAAATCCCCTCTCCAGCTCACATTTGCAAGGGGTTCACTGCTTCTCAGCTTTTCCTCATCTCTTAGCAGCAGATTTCTCCATTTTGTCTTTTGAGAAGACTTTCTCAAGGCTTCTAAAGACTTGTAATCTCTGCAGGAAGGAGGCTGAAGTGCTGATAAGAGACTGAGCCACATGTGGCATGGCAGAGAGACAACAGTGAGACACGAAGGAAGAAGGGAAAGGTGATTAACTGGGGTGAGAATTTCCGCAAAGGTAGCATTGGACATCAAGGCAACCAACATCCTGAAGAAGGGCAAGCCTCAAGTTCATGTTTGAGCTATAGAAGGACATAAACCACATTTTGGGATTGGAATTAATTTATCTTGAATGGATACTTGGATGCCCTGGAGAACTGTGGGATGGGACTGAACTGGGGGGCTGCAGGCACTAGTCCTGGGAGGGGTGTGGCTCTTTAGTAAGCACCTGGTTGAAACTACCTCCCCTTCAGGGTGTGTGTGTGTGAGGTTCAGGCCCAGGGAAAAAAGCAAGACAAGGACAAGAAGGACAAAATGTAAGCCTTTATTTTTTGTACCACTAAAGTGAAGTCTTTAGTGAAACATTTTGATCGAGGGTAATGCTGATACACGCTCCAGTTGTAGATGTGCCAGTTTGCTTCCAAGCCGTCTGTGATCAGAGAAACATTTTCCCCAGCCTGCTCTGCTGCCAAACAGGCAGGCAAGCAGGAGTGAGACAGGGTGGCTGACTAATTTCCAAATGTCAGGGTTTGCCTTTAACTGTCTCCCTTCCCCCTGCAATTTTACAGAGGCAGAGCTGCCCGTTTGTGATGGCTTTGCCTTGGGCAAAAGAATTGTTATTGCTCCTGGGACACTGGCTATCAGTGCTGACCACTGTTCCTCAAGTCTCATCACACAGGAATCCCTGAGGAATGCATCTTCATCTGTTTCTTCAGGGATTGTTTTTTCTCAGTCTCTGTAATATTTTGTGAACAGTTACTGCAAACTCCTCAGTAAATGTCACTTGCACTTTCCTTGTCAACAAAAGAGTGGAGTTCTTGCTACAGGTTGTAGCTCTGTAGCTGTTTATTCCTCTTACAGACAGAACAGTACCCTGTGTACAAGACTCTCTCCAGAGAGCATGTAAATAGTTTAACAATAATGCATTGCCAAATGTATTCCCTCTCAGCCCAGGGGCAGAAGAGACAGAATTTCACCAAATAAACACAATACCCATCTATCAAACTCTTCCATATTCCTTCAAACACCTGGGCAAAGAGATGGATTTGTAGCCTTTTCCTGACAGCCACTAAAAGTCCTGGCCTGTCTAGGACATGGCACAGTGGAGGTCTTCACTGGAAATGTTGCATAGCTGTGGCACATTAGACTTAGGTCGTGGTTTGTAAATCTCCAAAAGCTCTTAATGAAAGATTTGACTCTGCAGCAGTCAAAAATCAAATGCTGAGGTATATGCTGAAGAAAACAAGAAACTTCTCCAACAGCTGAGAATCAGCTACTGCCCATCATCAGCTCACACTGCAAACCATGACATGTATGAGATGCAGCTGTGTTCTGCTGAGGCTGTAACTTCTCTGGAAACTCACAGGGGTGATGTAAAATGGGATAACCCCATCTGTAAGTCACACCACAATATAAGAAAGATATTAAGCTATTAGAGTGCATACAAAGGAGCACAGTGAAGATGGTGAAGGCTCTTGAGGTGAAGCCATGTGAGGAGCAGCTGAGGCCACTTGTTCTGTTCAGCCTGGAGGAGACTGAGGGGAGACCTCATTGCAGGTACAACTTCCTCATGAGGGGAAGAGAGGGGCAGGCACTGATCTCTGTGGTGACAGTGACAGGGCCCAAAGGAACGGCCCGAGGTTGTGTCAGGGGAGGTTTAGGCTGAATATTAGGAAAAGGTTCTTTACCCAGAGGGTGATGGGCACTGGAGCAGGCTCCTCAGGGAAGTGGTCACAGCTGCAGCCTGACAGAGTACAAGAAGAGTTTGGACACTGCTCTCAGGCACATGGTATGATTCTTGGGGATGTCGTGAGCAGGGCCAGGATTTGGACTCGATGATCCTTGTGGGTTCCTTCCAATTTGGCATATTCTGTGATTCTGTGATATATATCCATAGACAGAGAGATTTTATGTGGAAAGGTGCAAAAAAAAGTGAATGGAAAAATAAAAGCTCTTCATTACATACATTAATGGAAGCCTAAGAAAAAACAGGAAGCAGATCTCCCTCTCCCCTGCATGCATTTCAGCATAGATGTTCTTGTTTTTCTCTTTTCCCACTTCTTTTGGCTTCTCCTTTCCACCTTGCTGACAATTTTACTAACACTTTTAAGAGTGCTATTTTTCTCAGTACTGTTTCCAGGAAACATTTATTTCATTTTGCCACAGTTTTCTTTTATGTCTTTCTTTATTGTCCCACTGGTTACACACCTCATCATACCACTAGGGCAGTATCCCTCAAATACACACTTCTAATTTGCCTATTCCTCCTCATTATTTTTGCTCCAGCAAAAGCCCCCATGACCTTTAAGGTGAACTCCTTCCCTGCTGAGGTTCTAACCTCAAATGAGGCTTTTCTTCTCTCTACTTTTTTCTTATTTCACCGCTTCTTTTTCAATGTCATTATCTCCCTTTTCCACAACAAAAATAACCCCCTCAAAGCTGCCCATATGTTTATCATCTTCCAACATCTCCCGTGACTCTCATCATTGAATTTCCCATAAGGAACCCTGCAACGATCACAAGACCCACAGAAAACCTTGCCAAAGTGATGAAAAATGCATTGGCTCCACCTGTGCTGATAGTGGGAGCACATTTGAGCCTCTCACGTCAGTGGCGAACTCGGCTGCTCGCATGGTCTCCTGCAAAGACAGTAAACTAAGCACAGACTCCTGTAGAGAAAATAAAAGCTGGAAGGGCTCCCCTGGTGCTTCACATTACACTGAAGCTTCAGAAAGGTAGAAGAAAATACATTCAACCTTTGCAAGACAAGGAAGCACAGCAAAATGTTGCAGAATGGCTCATTTAAAAGAGTTTCAGAAATGTGAAGGAAATAGACGACGCTGGGTTAAGATGCAAGTGTGATACAGAGCAGAGTGGTATACAACTTAGGAAACTTCAAGGAAAAAAGGGGACTGGGAGGAATTGGAGCCTGTGAATTCAAAGTTAACCCAACTGTTGCATATATGGAATATCAGGACCAAGTTGGTTGAGAAAGGTTTAAATCTGTCTGAGCACTTTGCTGCTCCAGGTTCCCTAAGAGTCAGGTTTGTCCCTGTCCATAAAGAATTTGACAACCTAAACTCTCAGTAGCTTTATCAGTTCTTTGGCCCATTTTGCTGTCATCCTAAACTAGGTCTAGCACAATTTAAGTTGCAGAGGACGTACATAAGGGAATATTCTTGCACAGAGGGCTGTAGTCTTTTGGAAAATTGTAAAAGCTTAAAGTAGTTAGCAATTTCCCAACCACTGACATCAATAAATTATATGAGGAAAGAAGGCTGGAAGTGAACTGAATCCTTGGATGAAGTACAAGAAAAAAAGGAGGACAGGCACTTCTGTTGTCTTATCAGTGCAAGGACAGGAAAGAAGTCTGATCTCATGGCTCTTTGGGCAGGTTCTGAGGTACAGGCATGGCTTGCTCTGGGGCAAGGGTACTGAACAGACTTGAGCTCTTCCTGCTGCTTGTTCATGAGGCAGCATGAATAAGCATCATCTCTGGTCAGATAGTGGATGTGTCCCTCCTTCACTGAATAGCTGACCTGGTACTTAAAAACCTGTGACACCATCATTGACACTTATGTCTGTAATTAATTTCACGTTAACAAATTTCCCAGGTGAAGCTTTTGCTCAAAACCAATGGATTCTGTTACAACTGTCTTAACATGGAGCTTTTTTTCTCTAAAAGTCCATTAAAACAGTCAATTCTAACTTGATTTTTGCATTGTTTTTATATAACCATTTGCTTCTACACCAGAGAACAGATGATGCCAGCTAAACACAAATTCATTACTTCAGTGATTACAGGGAGGTTGAATTAAGTGATGCATTTAGTGTTGCTTGGTAGTGTTCCCTTCCTTCTGTTTTACATAAATTAACCAGTGGTGATCACAGAGTTTTAATAAACTGACAAAGTTTAATTTCTCCATACAGCTGTGGGCTTCCTACCTGATAAGCATCAAAAAAGGCTTACTAATGCCACTACTTTTAATCACCTTTTAACCTTTGTTGTTCTTGTTTATATCTCACTTGAGTATTTAGTTTTTTGTTTATCTTCTCTCTTTTTTGCCTAAATACCAGGAGAAATGAAGCAATGTGTGATGACAGAAAAATTACCACACAAGCAATGTTTGAAAGTATGTGGTTGTACAGTGCTCCCAGTGTAAACTGGGAGGAGAGGAAGAGCCAGGGGGAATAATTCTTTGTTCAGGCTAGGCTGCCTCTGTCATTCAAGAGGACAAAATAAAGACAGTAGGGCATTGCCAGGCTGCACTTGCACTGCCATCTGAAAAGTGCCCAAGGGGAGTTGTGCTGTGCTAGCTCAAGTTATTTTCCTTCCCATCTGCTCAAGTTGATTTAGAGAAGTGCATTATGTAACCTAACTGCTATGCTGAGGTTCAAATGAGTGTGGCAGTGCACTTAACACTTCTAGGAGATGTTTTGAGGAAAAGGAGTGATTATATAAAACCAGGCCTTTCAGTCTGTGATGGTAAAGGTATTGCTATGTGGCTATTAAAAGAAACAAACAAAACCAGAAAGCCAAAACCAACCCAAACAAACGCTCAAGAAGATGAAGATCAAAACAGAAAGGCTGAACCACACTCAAATGTATCAGCAAGATGGAGCAGTAGTTTGAAAACCAACAAAGACAAGAGTAAAGCACCTTACACCTGCACAACTTGGGCATTTGGCAGCAAAACACCAATGTTGTTGTACATCAGTAATTCAGGACATGGTCACCTGCAGTTCTTCAGATCGTCTCATGTCACTGCCAATATCAAAAGTAGCATTTGTAAATCACACATTAAATTCCTGCCCTCAGCTAAAAAAAAAATCTACACATTTAGTGTTTGTTTGTCAAATGGGATAAAAGTTCAGTATTAATACTGCTTAATGAAAGCCTTCTTCAAGTTCCCTACATTTTCTCTTGTAAAACTGATGGTGTCCTTCACACAGGCTAGTGTTACAAATAACACCATCTTTTCTGATCCTTATTTATGTGATTATTATGCACCTCTCTGGTCTATATGGTAAATCAGTATTGCTCTGAAGACTGAGGTCCCCTAAGGAAAAGCTTGACAGCAAGATTGTTTTTCAATTCTTCTCTGAAATATCCAACGTTCACAGACATCTGGTCACTTTTTAAAAGCACAGAGAAGTGGTTGGTCCCAGCGATCTGTGTGATCAACCATTTCCAGCTTTTCTCTTCCAGAGGTGAAACAAGAAACCCTAAAAACTATCACTGCACTGATTCAGCAGCCTCTCTCAGGCTGTTATGTCAAAGGTTTGCATTAGTCCCAAAAAACCCATATTCCCCCCAAACAGCCCAAGTTGTAGTTCAGGACAGTGTGGACATACAAGATTAAAAGCTAAAGAGGCTTTTGCCTCCCTTGACCATGGAAATGCATCTGGTGCTGGCTTCAAAAATCCCCCAACGTGCTGAGTTGTCTCTACTGTGCTGTGTTCATGTAACACCAACATCTCCAAGAGTCACCGCTGCTCCGGGGGTGCATTTGACAACCAGGTTGCTGCCTCCACTAAAAACTGACATTGGCTTGTCTTTGAGGCTGAGCACCCACAAGCAGGACATGCACAGCCCTCCCGTTGTTCCAGATGTAGGATCTGATCCAATTCTCTCTACAGCTGAAGCCAGTGGACAGACTGACACTAAATTCCATGAAATCTGGATCAAGCCTCCTGGGGCTTATTCCAGGAATGCCAGAGGTCTCCAAAACATATTAGGAAGCATCTTCCTTAGAAGGTTTTGGGAAATATCTTCAATTGTGCATTTCTTGCAGTTTTAGCTAGCTATGGCTTTGTTGATATTTCATTAAGTGAATGAGAATTAAAAGTAATTCATTTTCAGAATCAAGTCTATAGCACAGACAGAAAGGTACTTCAGTACTGAAATTATTAAAAAATCATGGTATTTATGAGATACTGTTTATCTTCTGATCAATGATAGTTCACCAAAGTGATATAAAATTATCATTTTACCCCTTTCTTTCTCCACCTCAAAGCAATGCATGACTTCACAAGAATACAGTTGGTAAATATAAATGTCTTCATCAAAAGACTGAGTGCCACAGGATGCAAGTAACCTATATTCAAAGCACTGACAAAATTATGTTCATTCTATTCTAAAAGTTTTCATAATCACTGAAACATAAAAGAGATGGTTCTTGATATTTTTTTATTGTAGTTGAAAATTTACAATAATTTTGAGATATCTAAAAGTTATTCCAGGTCACTGGTATTCCAAAAAGTTCTAAAAACTCATAATTAATTAAAGAGCAGTTGCACTCTGAAAGTGATATAAAAACAGTAAGTTGAACTCAAAGCATGCATACCTTGCATTCCACATCTTATAGTATAGGGCTTTGTGGCCTTGTATAAATTACATTTTGTTTATCCTGTCACAGTTTTTTTTTAAAAAAGAAGCTAAGAGAGAAAGGAGATTAAGAAGGAACAAGTTGCTTTTGCCTGTCCAACCTGTAAACTGAAGATCTTCCAAAGATCGCCACCACTTCTATCTCCTTAGCATTCTTTAGGGATGTGAATGGAAATACCATGATTGATGTGCCTTAAAACTGACTTATTTTCACAACAAGTGTTGCACTTGATAGCAATTGTGTTTTTGATGGTTCCTATTCAGGCAGTCTCTGTAGGCTTTCATCTTCCCTGGACAACTCAACAGAGAAAAGCAAAGAAGCCTTTAGATTACATTTGCCAAATTGAATGACTCTTAATTTTCCAGCCTTGCTAAAAACACTTCATAAATCCTTGTTTTTCCCTCCACCTCATTTGTATAATCATTTGTTCCTGTCAGTGACTGATTAGGGATCAGCTTGATCTGATCTCATTTCCAGCACCAATGTTTGGATTTAGCAGCTTCCCCTCTTTGCGGATATTTGCTGTCGCATTTCCCCCTGCAGGGGTTTTAGTCTTTTGTTTTACTTTATGTTTTCATTTCCTTTTGCAACCTCAACATTTACTGTAGATTGCTTTTCGGGTTGGGCTCTCTCTGTGCCACCCTCCAGATGGTACCAAGTTGTAAAATGACAAAGAATTGACTGGATTATTATATGGTTTGATCCTGTCACATGAGTTGTCTTCAAGGTTGCAGCAGGTGCCTAAGGTGTGTGCAGGAATTGCTGCACTCCAGCACAATTCCCACCTGGCAGTAACAGCTGTTGGCATTACAGTTACTCCAATGAAGAACAACTCTTGAAAAGCTCAAGGGACTTCAAGTAGAGAAAATGAACTGAGCCTTTGGATTCCCCAGTGAGCTGGATGGGTTTCTCTCAGTCCACATGTCAGCCTGGGACAATCATGTCTGTTTGCAGTAAACTGAAAAGCATGATTGTGTTGAGAGGCACATGAGCTCTGCATGTGCTGAGAAGGATCACCCTCCCTCCTGGCAGGCACCTACAGTTCTCACCCAGGAGACAGGGAAACAACCACACACTTTGCACTGCCTGAGAGGGGCTTTTCTAATAGAGAAGAAGGGGAAAAAAGAGGGGTGGATTGTTTTCACACTATTTGAAATGTGAACTGCTTTGATACTATTTCTCTGCCAGGTTCACGTCAGGTAAAAATCTGGTACCGTGTACTTACACCAATAAGTTATTTTCAAGCATTATATTTGCTGCATGGAATGTATTTCATTTTTAAATACTGACAGTATTTCAAAGTTATTCCTTTGTCTGTACCATTACAAAAGTAGGTTACCCATATGAAATAAGGCCCAAACTTGTTGCTGTTTAGGTGCTACATACTAAAATGCTGTAAGAAGCAATGATCATAGTTCAGCTGGTAGAACATCTGCCTCTGAGTCAGTAATTGCTGAGTGTCCCTGCACTGAATTTAGGGGTCACTGGGGCTGCTGAAAGTGCTGTTCTCGAATGAAGTATGAAACAAAGATTCTAGTCACTTGTTGGCCATTAAAGAACTGATGACAGCTTTCATCAGAGACTCACAATAGCTTTGCTCCTCTAATTGTGCCAGGTAATTACATTCTCTCTACCTAAATGAACTTTCAATTACAGAGAGTACCTTTCTCCTCTAAACTGTTTAGAAATAATGTTATGCACTGTTAAATGATTTCCCCTGTCCCACCTCAGAGGTGGCTCAATTTCAGCACAAGACAAGGAGATCCAGGTCCACACAAGGATGCTTCCCTCAAGCACTGGCCTGGCCTCAATTTGGCTGGCTGCTGTGCTCTAGGCATCGCTGTAGCCTCATCCATCCTTCATCAAACCTTCATCAGTAGGAAGAAGCCCTGATGAAATCTGCTCATCCCTCTCCCTTCTGAGGGCCTGCAGAGTGCAGCCTTTTTGCACCAGCAGGCAGAGCCCTAGGCAGGCGGAGGGCAGTATGGGGCAATGGCATTTGGACCAGCTGAACTGAAGCGTATGAACTGGGGATTTTTATGGCCTCAGTTTTGAATTTAATTATTCAGCAACTCAGTTCAGGCACAAATCTGTCTACATGGATTGTGGGAGGGGAAAGGTCATTTTACAAGAACACAGGTACATCTGAATATAAAATTGTGCTCCCCCTCCACGGCCAGCATTATAGCCATTTACAGCTGAAGAAAAATGTTTATCTCCTGAGCAGTGTCATCTACATCTGTCTTGTGAAAATATGTTATCAAACAGATTTTCATATTCAGCCTGGAAAAAAAAAAAATCTCACATACACTTTTGCTAAGGGAGAACACCGAAGAAAGAAGCAAGAAATCTGACCTCTTTGCTAACATCAGCTGACATAATAGTACATAGGAACTTCCATGTTTGTTTCCAAATCACCATTTTGCAGAGAAATAAAGAACTCCTTTTAAAAAATTACCAATGATAATTCCTCAATCAAAAAGGCTTCGAGGCAGATACAAATTGCTAGTGCATCTGCAATATACTGCACGCTGCAAGCACAAGTCCTTCGTACTTCTGTGCACCCGCAGCCATTCCTGCTCAGCAGCTTGCTTTCTGCTGTGCCGTTCTGCCTGCGGATTTAGGACTCCCATCATTTTTACCTCAGATGACCTTCGCCCAGCTTAGGTGGCATCCTCTAGATCTGACCCCAATGCAGATCTCACTAAAGGAAAGGGTCTGCTCAGTGTCACTGGGATAATGAGACAAATACCCTTAAAGCCTGTAGCCCTGATCCCCTGGCGATCTGCTTTCAGTAATCAGATTCTGAAAAGCTGTTAGTGTAAGTCAAGTCAGACTCTTGACAGTAAGAAATGCGTTGTTGTGAGGCTAACAAACTGAACTAACCACAGAGGCTGGTAATAAATGCCCCCTCAAACCATCTTTTGGAAGAGGCAAGTGCTTATCAAAACTATACTGAACTCACAGAAAGGAGAGGAAAATATCCCAAAGCGTTTTGAAGTCCTTATTTTCTTTTGTATATCTGACACAGCAAAAGGAGATGAAGAGATGTTCAGAGCCATCAAGAGCTGTGGGCATGAGGCTAGTTTATTATGCAGTTATCTCACAAACTGTGCTGGGTTCTTTCATGGCTAGGAATTTTCATATAATGCTGAAATTATAAATTCCTACAGCCCTACCATTGTTTCTTATTTCATTTTGGGGGATTTACTTTTACCAGCTGATAAGAAATACTAAAATGGCTAGCTTTCTTAATTACAACAGAAATCCTGAAAACGAGGATACATTATAGGATTATGAATTTGGTGTGGTCTAAATTACAATTCTTTTTTTCTAGAGCTCACACAATGGGGAAGAATCTGTGGGGCTGGAGAGGTAGGGGGAAAAAGGACTGATACCACTTCATCTAATTTAATAAAGTGAGAGGACAGGAGAAGGAGATTTTGAAACCAATGTTGCAGTGCACTGAGTGATGTACTGTGGAGAAGATTTATAGTTTGATCTAAGGTTAAACAGAGATATGAAAAAACCGTATTTTAGCATCATCAGGAAAACAAACAGTTGATTACATCACGTGGAGGTCCCATCAACTTTACTTTCAGATCCAATCTTTATTTCTCCTTATCATGATCCTTCCTATAATCCTGAAACAGAATTTTTGATATGAAAATACAGACTTTGAGTCTTTTTTTCCCTTCACAATATAAAACAGCAGCACTTGGAACTGACTGCAGTGTAAAAAAATACAGTGAGAGAGAGGAATTAGAACACTCATCATTGCAGAAATGTAACTGCCTATTTGCCACATGCACATGGAACTTCAGATCTCCACACTGCTTCTCACTGCTTTAACTGATGGGCATAAACTAGTTCAAAAATCCATACCATCCTCAGTGTGAAAAGGAGAGGGGAGCTCTGCTTTGGGTTGCTGCCACTTAAAAAACCCAGACTAAACCAACAACCCAACAACAAAAAACCAAACCCCATAAGAAAACCAAAACCCTACATGAGCATTATTGCTGGCTGGGACTTGCCATCAGTGATGAAACAGTTACTAACACACACAATTTCAGTCATTCCTGAATACATTAATGTAACCTCTGATTCCTGCTGAATCTATTGCCCTTGCTTTGCCCAGTCCTAACCATCTTTCTGTCATACCTACCCCCCATGCCCTAGACACGTTGTCCTGTTGTCAAAATTTTGATTTTTTTTTTTTGTTTTGTTTTGGTTTGGTTTTTTGTTTTGGGTTTGGTTTTGTTTTGTTTGTTTCTCCATGAAAAAGGAAGCATTAGCAATCTGACTTCATTGCAGCAGGCTAAAGGGTAGCATTAGATATGGCAGAGAAGCTGAGGAAGGTAGCAACAAGAGTGCTGAGGAATAAAATAAGTTTACTTATAGAATATTAGAAATTAATTGTGTAGGCATAAGTTTAACTGTAACTTGCTTAGCATGAGTGAGTCCTGCTCAAAAATTAGCTTAGGTGAACTCTAAATGAACTCTGTTTGTTAACATGAATGGCTAAGCAGAGTATAAACAAAGACTGGTTATCTTCAGATAAGGACTGAGACCCTGGAGGGCCCCAAGGCTGGTCCAAGCTGTAAGATAAGAACTGCCCACGTGGGCATGAAGAAGGACTTCAGTGAGGTGTTGGAAGACCCCATAAATTGCCAATGGACACAGAGGCACAGGGCACATGAAGATCTGGTGCACAGACCGTGAGGTTATAAAGGGCCAGGGAATTCTTTGACCAGGATCCCTCTCCAGAGACACACAGATTGAGTATCCATGTGTCGCAGCTGAAGCAAGAAAAGACAGGGATAGGAACTACAGCACTGGAGACCATAGCTAGGGGACATTGCTTTGGAACAGGGGCTATGCCAGGACAAGGACAGGATCTGGTGAAAAAACAACAAGGGCAACAGCAGCAGGCTGAGAGAGCAAGTGGTGTGTACCAGGGTTTACAGCCACAAGAATACATTTCATCAAGAACTTTAAACTGGAGCCTGGATCCCCAAACCTCCATATCTGTGTTTCTAGCACTTTGTTCTGAGCCCTGCAAAGGCTGAAGAGTCTGTCTTGGGTATCTACAAGGTAGCAGCCCTATAAAAAAGGTAAGAGCCCTCTATTGCTCCTGTTTACTCAGATAGCTTAAATAGGAGGATGTCTGCTCTAGATCTAAGGACACCACTTTTCTAGTGGCCTAGCTGGAAGCCCCTCTAATATGTGTTAGAATATACTTGGGGTTTCACCTTTTAGGCAGGAATATAAAAATATACGTGGAAAAAAGTATCAAAATTTGGACCATTTTTATTTAAAACTGATGAAAAATGATGCATAAGAATGGAATGATCTTTAGCTAAAAATCTAATTTCTGTTTGGATGTACCACTGTATGGCACCATATATCAGGTTCCAATTATACCCAGCATATCCTAAATTCGCTTCCTCCAAGTGGCTGAGCTTCACATCATTCCCAAAGCACCACCAAACAGTCTGCCCTCTGTTCCTCCACACCAGTGATAAAAGCCACAGGCCTCATGAGAAACAGAGTGTGTTCAGGCACTTTAACTACAGGGGCAAATGGAAGAGTAAAGCATGTGTAACTAATTATTAATTAGTCTTGCTTATGCCCAGTTTGTGATAATCTGGATCCTGACCAGTCCTTGACAAGTAATTCTAACTGCAAGCTAACCCAACGAGAGACATCTTCCAATACAAAAGGGATACTGAGTCTGGTGCATCTTGCTTAGAGAGTTTTGAGATATCCCTGACACACAGCTGACAAAATGTGACACATGCCACTTTGCTGCAAACTCTGGAGAATTACTTTAAATCTCTTATAAAGGTAGCTTTAAGCAAAGGTTCTGCTCTGTGCAGGGTAGCTTGAAGCAGAGGCACATGTCCTTTTCTCAGTTCTGTTGGGTAGAAAATCATTCCTAGGAACCACAAACCAGGCACGTAAAATTAGTTGATATTTTTACCACGACCTACCTTCAGCTCACCACGCCCTTGTGTCCTCATTCCAATGTGGATAACAATACTACCTTCTAACACAGGGCTGTCAGTATGAGGAATTCCATTATCATATGTAGATAACTTGGTTATTAGAGGGGAAAGCATCAGAGAAAAGGCTGTAGGGAACAGTCTTAATGTATCGATCCAAGGTATGCTATAATGCATATAGGTCACCACATTTGAAGAGAGGATTGCTAGTAAATGATACACAAATGATAGACAGGCATTGTGTATCCTCCTAATGAATTAGGAGAAGTAAAACATCACATATAAGCATGTAAATTAAACCCATGCCTTAAGGCATTTCTGTTAGGAGATGGTATGGGACACCACTCTTCTGGAACTTCCTAATGCTTTATGACATAGAGACATGCATTTTTAATGTGGGGTTTTTTGAGGTAATGTCCTTAGCAAAGATCAGTTTTGACAAGTAACATGTTTCTGTAGTTCAATTCTGGGAACCAGCAAAGACCAAGAGGTCTATAGAGCTAACAAAAGCTTGCTTCATAACCAAAAGACGTAACTGCAAAAGACTCCAGCTTCCATTAACACCATGTTATAAGTAGATCAGAATAAATAAAGCAGTAGATTTAGATTTTCAAGGATAGTCATAAATTTAGTATGAATGAAGGCTAGGTAAGGCTGCCAGTTGAGAGAAGAGGCACTGAAAACCCCCACTTTTTTTTTTTTTTATTTTTCAGATTACCAAGGTGAGCAGTAAGACAGCATAAAGATCTTTGCAGTGGTAAACATGGCAACAAGGTGACTAAAGGAATAATGTGTGAAGAAAATGCACTCAGAATTTAATGAGATCAGGCAAATTGAAAAAAAATTAAGATAAGGTGGTCTAAATAAAATAATACTCACAAGCTTTTCCAAATAGCTGTCATCTAGGAGAAAAAAGGGGGAGATGGTGGAAGGAGAACAAATAAATGTATCTGCTAATAAGCAGGACAATAGCACAGTGTGTACTTCTTTAGCAAACCAAAACAATGTTTTTGCAGTCAGGCACCCTTGGCCTGGAAGGATGAGGGGTTTGTCGACACTTTTTACTCTACAATAAGGATGGTTTAAAATGTGTTTAGTTTTATAAAAGCTATCAGCACAATTTTATTTTTCACAATCAACCTGGGCAGAAGAAGCATCATGCCTAACCTGGGCAGAAGAAGCATCATGCCCTCGGGGGGGGGGGGAATATATCTTCTCCAATGCAAAAAGCATTAAAAAGCACATCAGATTGTCTGAAAAATCAATCCCTAAAGTGGTGTGTAAACATGAACAAAGATTGGCAAAAGCTTCCTCCACTGTAAGCAGTTTGCAAACAATTGTCACAGGGTCTGATGACATTTAAACCAGAAAAAAGCCACGCGAGTCTGGGAACAAAACTGAAAGTATGTAGAGGCTTAACTCAAAATCACCATATCTGGGTATTTCTTGAAGAGAAAACCCCAAAAACAAAGCAGGGTCATGGGAATAGGAATGCACCTCTAAAACAATCCAGCTTTGCAATGGCAGCATATTCCTAGAACCCCAATTATATACCCTGCTTTGGTTTGGATTTTGAACAATCCAAAACTGCCCTAATTTTTTTTTTTCTAAGAGACTCCGGAGATACAAATACGTCAAGGAGAAAGGGGGGAAACATATAAGGCAGAAAATCAGAGTTGGCATATTGGGGTTGTATTGCAGTGGTACCAGTACTGTGGCTGCACTGGCAGTTTTGGGGATTCCTGTGCCACATCCCCCGTCCTGGAGCACGGCTCCCTCTCCACAGTCTTCTCAGGAAAGCACCTTGGTGTTTCTGTAAAGCAGAGCAATAACCCACTCTGTGAATAAAGCTGGAAGACAGACAGTGAGCTAACTCTCAGATTGAGAAATTTGACTCACAGAGCAGATAGATCTAGGTGTATGTAGTTGCAACGCTTGGAGATAAAACACTTTTGGTACAAAACTTGGCTGTGGGGATGTGAAAGTGTCATGGACTAAGCCCAGCTCCCAGCTGGAAATTAAACACCACAGCTGCTCTCTCAGCCCCGCGCCCACCCGCTATCCCAGTGGAATGGAAAGGAGAATCAGAAGTTAAACTTGTAGGTTGAAATAAGACCAGTTTAATAATTGAAAACAAAGTACAAATAAAAAAAGGTGAATATCCCTTTGGCCAGTTTGGGTCACCTGTCACAGCTATGCTCCCTCCCAGTTTCTTTTGTGTACCTTTTCCCCGGTGGAGCATGAGACAGACACACAGGGACAAAAAAGTCCTTGACTTAGGATAAACACGATTTAGCAAAAATCAAAGCATCAGTATGTTATCAACATTATTCTCATTCTGAATCAAAATCACGGCACTGTACTGGCTACTGAGAAGACATCTATCCCAGCCCAAACCAGGGCAGAAGGAAATATCATGATGGAAAGGGAGAGCAGTGTCGCGTTATCAAGCGACTGATGTAACACCCTCGGCACAGAAGAACTGGTCACCCTCCGCCTGTAGCAGTTAATCTGCTTTCATGCTCGCTGCTTTCACTGCGCTTCATCCCTCCCCCAGCCCCCGGGCCGAGCCCGGAGGCTGAGCCCCGTTGCCGCAGGGCCCTTCTGCCTCCTCCCGCCCGGGGACAGAGCGCTGCCGCTGGGGCGTTCCTGCGGGGCACAGGCTGAGGCCTCGCCCGCAGGGACTCGCCTCGGCTCAGACAAAGCGGCCGGTCCTGACTGGGGGCACCTGCAGCGCGTCCCGTCCGCCGCTGCCTCCCTACCCTCCCTCGGCCGGCCC
>VXAC01002491.1:1006914-1037944 GCA_013399225.1 Rhipidura dahli | reverse complement strand
ACACGACGCCCCGGCCCCGGCCCCGGGTGGGCGCAGGCGGCCCGGGCCGGTGCGGCCCCTGCAGCCCGGGGAGCTGGGGGCAGCGGGACTGCTCCGGGCGGGCGGGGAGCCGCTTAGGGCGCCCTGCGGCACCCACCGGAGCCCGGCACCCAGCTGAAAGGCTGGCGTTAAAAAATACCCCCAGTGTCGGCACTGGTTCGTGCAGCCCAAGTGGCTGTGATTAGGCGTAGTTTTCTACAGGACTGTTGTGATCCTGTAGCACAGCGTTATTATAGCGAAATTCTTCCGGGCGACCTGGCGCACCTTTTGATTAAACACTAATTGGGTGTTGGTGCTTTGCTGGTGCAAGCTGCAGCTGTAATGACTAATAATAGCCTAAGCCTTGCGCGCTGAGGATTCTGAAGCATCAGTACAAGAAAGACAAGGAGCTGCTGGAGAGGGTCCAGCAAAGAGCCACGAGGATAATTAGGGGCTGGAGCATCTTTCTTCTGAAGAGAAACTGCGGGAGACGGGCCTGTTTAGCTTAGGGAAGAGGGAATCTCATTAATGTATATAAATATCTCAGAGATGAGTGTCAGGAGGATGGTGTCTGACTTTTTCCGGTGGTGCCAAGCAACAGGACGAGGAGCAATGGCCGTAAATGAAAACACAAGAAGTTTCACCGCAACAAGAGGAAGAACTTCTTTACATTGAGGGTGGCAGAGCACTGGAACAGGCTGCCCAGGGAGCTCATGGAGTCTGCCTGTCTAGAGCCATTTAAAACCCACCTGGACGCGTTCTGGTGTCACCTGCTCGAGGTGACCCTGCCTTGGCAGGAGGGTTGGGCTGGATGACCTCCAGAGGTTTCTTCCAACTCTGATAACTCTGTGAAGCATGTAAAATATGATATTGCTGAAAACCTGCCCAGTTCAAGACTGTTTTTCTCAGGCTAAAAAGGTGCTTGAGGACAAGAAGCTTTTTTGAAAGGTCCTTCTGTGGATTTAGAAAGACAGGAGTGTGTTGAAATCTCAGTCTGACATCAGTGTTTCAGCTGTTAGAGGTAATTCTTAAAACTAGGTATTAGAATTGCCAGTTTGCACTAAAGCTCAGGAAGGATGGGTCTGTTGACTGCTGGGGCTTTCTTCTGCAGTGCTGTGAAGGGAAACAAGGACATATGGTCCTAGTCTTAAGCCTTTCCAAAAAAGCAAAGGTAACTCATTAGACAAGTCTAATTTATTTCTTTCCTAATGGGAAATCAAATGAGATACTTCTCAAAGTCATTTGATAACTAGACTTCCCTTTTAAACTTTGCTTTAATACTCTTGTTATCCTTGATGATAATTTGATAAAATATTTCTGAAGAAAAAGATACTTCTAAACACATCAAAGACTTTCACTCAACAGGCTCCTTGGTGCCAGATGTACTTTGTGGCCTGTACGAATTAGAGAGACTCTTGTGTACTGAAAGACTGCTTTTCATCAAGAAGATAAAAGCACTTTATTACTGATACTGATCACTCACTCTTGCAGCAAGGATACAATTTTTATTGAGTAACGAGTTTGCTTTAGGTTTTCCATAGTGAGTGAGGAAGAAATGCACAGCACCATATTTCCCTGGAGGGTCAAGCAAGGTACTGTGTATGTAAGTTTTTAAAGCTGAGAGAGGGATGGACTTGGATGCTTTGGAGAGGGAAGGAGGAAAAGAGAGGTCATTTCAGAACTGTGATTGTGAGGAACAGAGTTGATTGCATGGAACTGTGTGCTATAGGTTGCCTTATCAAGAGTCAAATGCAGCTTAGCTGGCGTTAAAAACTGCTAATGCTGTTGGGGTTGGACATTTCTTCAGGCTTTTCTTACCTCAGGGATCATACTTGAAAGTTTTGAAGAGGCTGCATTTTTCTCAGTAGGCTTCTTGTTTGATTGTTTGATACTAGTGGCAGCAACAGAAAAATGAGATAGTAAACATAACCATTTCATTTTAAGACCTGTTATGTTAATTCTGCTGAGCAATTTTTGCCTTGAAGTTTGTGCTTGGCAATCAGTGCAACTGAACTTCCCAGAAAGTGCTGAAGTCCTTTATGTAGCTGAAACTGGAGAGCTGCTGGTGAAAATGGTCTCACTTCCCTTGGGAGACAAAGGTTGCCTGCCTTCAGGTTGACATTTTTGGCTCAACTCACTCCTGATTGCTTTTTTTTCTGCAGTCTTGTCCCTCAAATATTTGGCTCTCATGCAGTTCTGCCGGGTGGGTCTCATGTTTGCATGTCATAGTGTTAGGTCCAGCTTCACAGCAACATTTCTTACCTGACATGAGCAGTTTGTTTGGGTTATAAAGGAAGATGGGTAAGAAAAATAGCATAACTCTGAAAGACAGATCTGGAAAGACTTATCTGTAGTGTCTTGGCAGCCAGCACAGTATTCCATGACTTGTGCTAGAGTCTTCACATTTAGCCTGTGCAGGACGTCATGTTTTGGCTTCATGATGTCACCACATAATTTGTGGTGTTCTTGAAAGATGTCGTACCCTCTTTTTCTCAGCAGCATTGTGGTGTATGAATTCTTTTCTCCTCAACTTCAGAAGGAGCTGGTAGGATAGTTCAGCACTGTCAAAGTAAGATCATCATGCTAGCTTCTTGTGGTTTTCTTGTGTACTGAGTGTATTGTCCTGAGAGTTTAGAAGCATAGAGAGAGAGTTTTGGGGTAAGAGTTCTCATTCTGAGTAAAATATAGCCTGGTGTTCAGGTTGCAGTAAAGGCTGCTAACTTTATTTATTCATTTATTTCCTCTTGATATGAGTTGTGGCAAAATCTTTTATTTGATGAAACTGAGGCTCACTAGGAACAGCCTGTCGGCTTAATACTCCCTTGAAAAATAAGGTCAAAATGGCTGTTTCTCTAAAATCTCTATTTGGGTAGTGGTTTTAATTTGCTGCAAGACAAAACCTTGCTTTCATTTGATCTGACTTGAATAGGTGACAATGTCAAGTGAACTCTCCATTTTGTTGCCATAGAGGAGACTGAACTGAGTTAAATGAATAGCTTTATTTCACTTTGCAGTGCAACGTACTGGCTTTGTACCTGACATAAAGATGCAGACCACAAGGTAGCCTTTTTTTAATGGTTTTCCAAATCTGTAATTAGCTCTGGAGCAAATACTTGAGAAGCTTAAGGACCAAAATATTAGGTGCTTAATTATAATCAAGCCTACACTTGAGTGGCACATGAAAATACTCTGAAGATTTGTAAGATAAGACATATGTCCTTGTGTCACTTCTGTTTCAGTTTTGCTGCCTGAAAGTAGCATGCTGTATTCTGCTAGACGTACCTGACTTTGTCAGATGCCTATGTATGTCAAAACAGAAAAGAAAATTAGAGTAGAACTACTCAGCTAGGAAGTGGAAAAACCAGAGTCCCATTTAAAACTTCTACTCTAGGCCATTTTAAAGAAAAACAGAGCGATTGGGATGCTGTGAGAGAAAGATGTGTGAAAGGCACACAGTGTTTCTGGAAAAATATCTCTTTTCCATAATGAGGACTATAGACTTCATGAATTCATCTGCCATGGTTCTGATATGAGTGAACTGCTTATTGGAAATTATGCACAGCGTTGTAATACAACATTTTGAAGAACACTTTGCATTTGTTCTGCACTATTGCATCACATTATTCCTTGTTCTTTTGTCCAGTTTATCCCGTGGGGCATCTGCCACCTTAGGAAACAATTTCTACTTTTATATTTCATAACCATTCAAGGTGGAAAGAAGCTCGAACCTCTTGTTTAGCAACAAAAGATACACAGCATTATACAGCCATAAAAAGACAATTGTAGTAATGATTGTTTGAATTGTTCCCCCTTCAGGTTGGCCTTCGGCAGCTGGATATGTCGTTGCTGTGTCAGCTCTACTCCCTGTACGAATCCATTCAAGAATACAAAGGTGCCTGCCAAGCTGACTCTAATGCAGACTGCTCGTACGCCCTGGAGAACGGATTTTTTGATGAAGAGGAGGAATACTTCTAGAAGCAGGAAGATTCCCCTTGAGGCTGACTGAACTGAGGTTCTTTTGTCCTTCTCTCCCTGTAACACACCTCAACAAGAACGACTGGAATTTGTATGGATCCCTCTTCCTGATGAGAAACACCCAGCTACCCCGAGTTGTGCTAAATTCTCTTATTTTAACAGGCTGTCAGTACAAGTTACTCATGCAAATACCACTTGAGCAAAGTGCTGTACTTTAATTTTTGAAGAGTCCTCAGACATGCTTGACAAGAGTTTTCGATTTAATTTGCAAGGTGGGTGTTTTCATCTTACAAACATTGGTAGCTTATAACTGGAATTTTAATCATAGAAGACAGCAGCGACTTCCTGAGTTGTAGTAACTTCATAAGGGGGGAGGGAAGCCTCCGCTGTGGTGTAAATAGCTATAGGTGATTTTTGGGGGGGTCAGTGGCATTGATAAATGCATTTGAACAGGCATCTGGATGCACGCACATCCTCAGCACTACTAAGCTAGTTCTGCTTTTACCGGCTGCATCCAGTTTTGTACTGGATGAATTGTTTACACAGTTAATTTTTTTTTTCTCCTGAAGCTAATTTATTCCTAGCTTACAAGCTGTACATGTGATAGTGAATGTTATCAGCAGGGTTTTTTTTTCTGTTGATTTAATTCACTTTCTTGGTACTGCCACTTGGCATTAACTTTTATACTCTTCTCTGGATTTCTTGCATCGACGTAGCTCTTTGACCTGCTAAACGCTGCTCTGAAATGGTTTGCTTAGCTTTTACTGCACTGCATAGTAAAAGCACATTTTCAAACATAGTCTGTCTGCCACTATGTGGCTTGGAATAACATGAACTCTTGTGCAAGTGTTCTTGATCATATGAAGAATAAGGAAACCTCTCATATGACACAATGGGACAAATTGCAATATTTTATACTGGGTGAACGTTGTTGCTGTAAGGTAGACGACAGCTCTTTTTAAAAATGCAAAATAAGTATTTTGAGCACATACTTTGCATATGTTAAAACTTTTTATACTAACTTGTTCTTTGAAATATAACTTATTTTTGTTTTCAGAACTTACTAAAGCACTTGGTTAAGTTTTTATTAATTCATAGTGTGTACATGTAATGCTTAATCAGCTGAGAGTTGCCAACTATCTGAGTCTTCACCCTTCTCTATTTTAAGTAAAATCAACTCCCAATGCAATTTTTGTTTCTTAAATTTAATTCTGAAGATTGCTGTAAAGCACAGTGCCTGAATCTTGACACAAGGTAATAATTAAGGGCTTAAACCTCCAAGGGTTTTTGCATGGTTCATGTCTGGCATGCATGCAGTTTGCAGGAAGAATTGGAGATCACATTCTGGGGTAGCTCCTCTGTTAGTTTTTAGCAAAGGCTAGGATGTTGCAGTGTTAAAAGCCAAGAGACTTTCCAGGATGCATTACCTCTAAAACTGGCTTGTTTTAGTGGAATTTAAAGGCCACAAGAGTAAAGACTGTGCTATAATTGTGTATGTGTATAAATTCTTAATCTAGTCTGTGGCAATGGTTGGATTTTTTTTTTTGTAATGTTAATTCTGGTCTAATTGCTTCACTCACCCAAAACTAAACTGAATGATAAGGAAAACACAGATAATCCAGATAGCTGCATCTGTACTTAAAAGTTGTGTGCCTATGTGTGTACATGTATAAATATATATACACACACATATTTACATGCAACTTTATGCTTTGACTTAAGAATGTATTAGCTTTTAGTATAATTTGCTGTGCTTTTGGTATTTACATGAGGCTTTTTCTAGTCTGTTGAAGTACTGCTATTTTCTTGCTCTTTCCCCGAAAATAAAAAGCATGATGTTTAGCATAACTTCTTAATGTTGTGTGTATTTTAATTTACCTTTTCAGTGAATACAAACCCTACCCCCCTTCCCAGCCCTCCCATAAGAAAACTAGGACTAGTCATCATCCTGGATTGAAGCAAGCAATTTTTAAATTACAGTGGAAAAGGTTCCACCTACCTCTATTTGGAATGGAAACTGCCTCTCAGTCTTGATTGGATTTTACTTGTTTTTGAATTCAGGAGAAAATCCTGTTTCCACAACTAAAATTAATTATTATGTTTTTCAGATCTTTAGAGTGCCATTCTTTAATAGTCGCAGTGGTAAAAATGTACTTGAGCAAAATTCACAGTATTTTCTCTTACATGAATTAAAAAGTTATATGATTTATGTTTCTAATCATGCTTGTGATTTGGGCAACATGGAATATTTGGCTGGTATTCCTTTTCCAAGGGAAGCATAAAAGTCTTAAAGCATCACTCCACAACATCTGGACTGAAAAACAGGATGGATTATAAGGACTTGCTAAGTTTTCAGCACCCTGTCCCTTTTAATAACACCATCTTGCATGGGAGAGAAGTTATAGTCTATATTCCTATGGAAAACTCAAATGCCATGAGGGCTGGTTAGCCAGATGAAGGTTGTAAAAAGAAGAAATTTGTTACTAAGTCAATAAGCAGTTGTTCCAGAGGCTGACTTCTATGTCTGGTGTTGCAGTTGTGAGTTTTATCTCTTTACTACATTATAACAGCACAAAGCAGGGAAGTTGCTCTGGAAGAGAGGTGCTTGGTGGGAAAGTGTGGCTTAAAAACTGAGTCATTGCTACAGGCAGCTTCAAGTTGGAGTTCAGCGTGTGCATGATGGACCAGAGTCACATTACTACAAAAGCTTCCTGCCCATGGTCCAAACCACATCCCAACACAGCTTTCCATTTGGATCCCATAACCCCAGTTCGTCTTAACACATAAGTTTTTAAGGGTACCTTTTAAGGATACAATGAAAGAAACTCTTGGATGCTTCTCTACCCAGTGAACATTGCAGACCTTTCCCAGTCCCACATAGCACACCCAATAATGAGCAAGCCCAGGAAAAGACAGGTTTACAAGGAAACAAGAACAGTCAGGCTCCTGATGCCCAGAGATGGAAAACTCCGGAGTACAGCAGTTCAGAAGGCAATCTGCCCTGGGTAGCTCTGCACTGGCCTTTCTCCAAAGGGCCTATAAATGTGGTAAAGCAGTTAGAAATAATTGTTAGGTCTCCACTAGCTGTACTTGAAGTTTTATTTTTACTTCAACAGCATGTCACCCTCATTCCATTGCTATGACAACTGCAGAGTCATATTGTTATAATTACATTACACTTTAGTCCCCTGGAAATTTCCTTAGTCTACAAAAAGAGAAGAGTCTGGAAGGAGTGCTCCACTTCTGGGTGCCAAAAAGTAATGGGTGGCTGATACCACAGCAAATGTAACAGATGAGCATTTAGGTTCAGCTTCAGCTCCTGCTGAAGTTACTGTCAGTGCTATTGACTTTAGTGGAGATGGATTTCAAAGCCTTTTCCTAAAACCAGAATTGCTTCTTGGTGTCTTTTATTTCCAAGACTAGGGGACAGCTACATACTAAGATACAGGAGATACTCAAATAACACGCTACAAATGTACTACTACTGCTTTAATGCACTGAAATGCAGTAGGCAGTCATTAGAATAACTTTTAAAAGCATGAATGTTGCTTCTAAGAAAGGGTTTTCCAGTAAAGGTGGGGCAGAATTGCACTCAGTTTATGCATAGTTTAGATGCCTGCTTAAGTTGAGATTTTAGTACTTTTTTTGGTGTAGTCATGAGATTGGAAGACTAGGACAAGAATTATGCAAAAATTATGATAGTATTTGTAATTAATTTAGTTCCTAATCATGGGTAACCAAATCATTTTGTGACTTTTAAAATAAGTTGACTTTTTAAGAATTATGCTTACAATTTCTTGTAAATAAGATTGCAAAATTTTAAATGCAATGAAGAGAGTAGCAAAGCCCTCACAGCCTTTATAATTGATCCACTTAGTACTTATTTACAAGCCTAAGGTTTTGTGGCACATTTAATGTTCACCCTAAGGAAACAAAGCTTATGCAGTAAATCTGTCCAGGCATTTTCTCTCAGTATGTTTGTTGCAAACTAGATCTGATAGGACAGAAGTTGGAGAGTTGGCTCTGCTTTTAGAAGCTTTGTCAAAACTTGGAACTGGAGGAGAAGAGAGACTTACTGCTCCTTTCTTGGACAGGATCACAGGTAAGACTCCCCTTCTGGTTTCTCTTTGGCCACCCGGCTGCCAGAAGGCAGAAGCTGGGTGGTCACGCACCTGCTGGCAGCTCTGCAGTAGCCAGGGCACCACAGTGCTGGGTGCCAGTGGGTTTGTGGGAAGGAGGAGAGTCTTAGCACATCTTTTAGAGTGAGGATGATAACTGCAGATACAACAAGGGGCCCTGGGAACACCCCGGGTGCTGCCTTCGGGACTCAATGGGATGCTGGAAGGGAACAGCGGTGGGAAGGAATGTTACAGTTCCTGGAGGTGGGAGCTTGGCACAGTTTGGAAGGAGATGCTGAGGTCCTGGAACATGAGTTCTTTAAAATTCCATGTTTGATTAGTTCTGCTGCTGACACCTTGGGGGATTTTTCATGTCCTTTTTGACCTGTTTTAGATGCTGGGGTTGTGCTACTTGTCACGTATTTTTAACATGACAGTCATTAGTTGCAGGTATGCACTTTTGCTTAACTGGAAAGAACGTGTTTTATTTGACTTTATTTAGCTGCCTAGCTAAAGCCATCCATTTTCCTTGAGGAATTAGATTGCTCTGAGGATAAACTAATTCCCCCACTGTGCTGTTCAGCTGACTGCTGGGGAGGAATGTGAAATGGAAGGATTAATCAGGTACATGCCAAAGGGAGCCCTAACAACAGGTCTTTTCTCCAATGTACAGCTCTGTGACCTTCAGTCACTTTGAAAGAATTTACTCTGGTTTTGTGATGCCTGCCTGTAGAGGATACATTACCACAGCAGTTGAGGTTTTTATTCCTTTTCAAATACTACGTGCATTTTCTCAGAAAACAACTCTTCAGAACTACATTTTCCATCCGTTATCTTTGGTTTATCTGAACTTACTGCATTTAACTCTAGACAACACTGCATGGCCTAAGGAAATAACTTGTTTTCTTAGCAAAGTAGTTAAAAGATTTCTCTCATTTGCAGTCATCTTCTATTGATTTTAACATTTCTGTAAGTTTCCAAGCTCCCAGTGTTGTAAAGCCTCTTAACTGCTTATTCTGTGATCCTGGTAAGTCCAACTCTGCAGGTAGCTTTACAAACAGCCAGGGTCTGCTGGGAGGGCTGGGTTCTGCCATGGCTCAAAGAGCCTGGAGGATCTATGCACAGGGACAAGCCCTCCTGAGCTGAGGTGGTCTGGAAGAGCAGAGATGGCCCCACAAAACCCAGGTGTGCTCTAAGGATTAAAGCCTAGGTGAGACTGGATGTGTACTGAACTGGCACCTGCAGCTTGTGGGGTAATTGCACCTTGTAAGGAATGAGGAGGATTAGCAGGGGGTTCTCACTCAGATGACTCACTCAGAAGTGAGTTTGGCTATTTGGTTTTAAATGACAGAGGAACTTTGGAAGGGATAAATATTCACTGCAAAAGTCTTCCTTAGTTTTTTGGCCCACTGTCTTTAATCTTTTCTAGTCACAAAACTTAATTAAATGAATGTGGAAGCAACCAGCCCTAAGTAATGAACACCACATCTTATTTCAGAGGAATGTGCTTTTAACAGTAGAATTTACATTTTTCAGATAAGGTTGGTATGCAATTTAAAAAGACAAAGCCATCTGCTACTGAAATACACAGACTTGTGACTATTTTGGCTCTTCTCTGGACTTTTGCTACAGATTTTAAATGCACTTGTGCTAAGACTTTATTAAGATAATGTCTTCAAGAGAATGTAATCTTTCAGAATTCCTCAGCTTTATATGAGAAGAAATCCTATGCAAATAATAGATTGTTAGAATTTAGTGGCCAAAGCAGACTGTTTGGAATTGTTAGCACACACAAATTTCACTTCTATGTCAAGCCACTGCCTTAAATTCATGTTAGCAGTTCAATCCTCCTTGCAGCACTAACTACTCACTCTCAGAAATCACAAGCATTTCTTCCACAGGTCAGAAACGTCCTTGTGATTACCTGGCGAGACACATGAGTAAGGGCTTGTGAGCTCCTTTTGGCTCAGGATACCAGTCTCTGTCACAAACAATAAAGTTGCCTGTCTGAGCCCTGCCAGTTCTTGCTTAAACTCTTCTGACTCGTCAAACATCAGAACCTTTTAAATCATTTATGAGGAGGCAGTGTATGTAATAAGGTTGTTACTTCAGTTACCAAAGCACCTGAATGACAGGGACAGTACATTCTGTTGGGTTTTTTTCTCTCAACCTTTTACGGTATCTTTGGTTATCTAAATATTGATTTTAACAAAGCATTAATTATTTGTACTGAAAGCCCTCATGGACATTGGAAAATTCAAACATTGCATGCAGAGGTGAGCTAACAAGCAAAGTTTTGAACAGGGACCAACAGGGACCCATTTTTAAATGGGACCATATTTTAACCTGTTTCATTTCTCCTAAACAACATCAAAGGTTGTTTGATTGTGGAATAAAATTATTTTTTATATGCTATGTTGCACAAAAGATAACTGAAATATTAAAATAGTTTGGTGTAGGGGAAGGACATTTTATCAGAATCAGCTGAAAAAAATAGTATATCCAATCAGAGAGAAAATTAATTTCTCATAGCATTAGAATATCAAAGCTCTGTTACCATTTGGTTTTTGTCCTGTATGAACACAGCATGTATGTATTCTTTCCAAGGGTCTTGCTATTCCTGTTTCTTCTGTTAGTATTGTACAAATCATATATGATCTTGACTTGCATCTTTAAAATACCCTTGCTCTTTCTGACTGATACTTCATCATGATGCTCAAATTGGAGAAATCTTTTCTTAAATGCCTTGCATCATACATATAACCTGTAGAGAGAATGGAATATATAGCATCTATTCAATGTATAATTTGTGTGCATTTTTAGAAGAGGAAAGACATTATGAACAGAGTTCTAGTGTATTTTGGAGACCATCATTTCACAGTTGGTTGCATACAAGATTAACCCTTAAGGATAAATGACAGAAGTAGAAATTTGCAGTAATCTCTGTGGAGAAGAAGGAATTCTGTTTTATGCATTTCTTTTATCCAGTCTCAGGTCCCTTCTTACAGGATTTGCTTGAGGTCTGAGTTCTCATATGTAAATAGGTTTGTCTCCAGTGCTTTGTGTGGTTACACAATAGGACTTTTTTTTCACTTACCACTAGCCAGTCATTCAAAAATTCTCTTCTGTTTCTGTTGCAAATGTAGGACTGTTCTAGGCTTTCAATGTCCCTTCTTCTCACAGAGAATAATACTCTTTTCTGTGCTTTCAAATGCAGGTGTGTATGGGCAGAATACATCAATCAGTGTTAGAGAAGCCAGGCATATCTCGTTATTACCACAGATGTTTATTTGTATAAGCATCTGCTAAAGTGTGCCCACTAATGAAAATGTACACTACAGTTTCTTTTGCAAATTAGGAGGGAGTTTGTATGGATGCTTTTATTCTCCAGAAACAGAGATCTCAGTGCACCACGTCCATTCTCCGAGTTAAATACTTTCATTTGTAGGCACTGATTGTATTTTTTGTGTCAGCTTAATGGTGTGTTACCCAGTGCCTATGTCCTGACAAAAGGTCTGTAGTAGATTTGAAGACATGCAGGCTGCCTTGTTCATTTAAAATGAAATATTTAGTGCTTTGTGGTCCTGCAGCCAAGGAATTTGTCTGATGGATTTTCCTGTCAATGGCTTAGCAAGGCTAATCAGGGGGTAGCAGGGAATAGGAAGCATGCAACCTGGAGAATAAAAGTAGAGGACAGAATACTTTTTAAAAGACCAAGTCACCATCTTCACAATGGATTCCTCAAGTAAAATCTTGTATTTTCACAAAATCATATTGCTTGAATAATTTGTCATAGTTGAAAAACAACCAGGCATCAAACTGTCACTACAAGCAGTAGGAGCTGATAGGTCTCCTAATTCAGGAAAGGCAGTTTAGGTTTGGTCTCTGAGAGCCAGAATCTCTGCCTGCCAGGGAGAACATCTGTCAGGAATGTCTATCCATCCCAGCGGCTGGCGGAAGGACCAGATGACCTCTGAGATCGCTTCTAGCCCTGTCTGATTCTGTGAAAACAAAACTGTTCCCAAGGGGGTGGCAGGGGCAGCTGCTGTCTCAGGACAAAGAGCTGAGCCTAGAGGAGCAGCTGCTGTAAGGAGTTTAGAGAAGACAGCAGTTTCCAGAATAATGGCATGAAATGACAGATGGCACCTTCCACCCTCCCATTATAGTGGGGAAGGGCTTCCTGTTTTGCCATCCTCTATTGGGATGCTTTGGAGAGGATTAAAAACACCTCTCTGAACTTTCAGTCAAAGTGCTTGTGCAGCTGAATTAGATTAGAATCACCATGCTGGCATTTTGTTACATAAAAGTAGCTGAGTAACAATGAGGAAAGGGAGACGTGATCTCTACATGCTTCTGATCCTTTTTTATCAGGGACATGATTTTTTTTTAAACTGATACAATCTGTTCTGTTGCACAGTAATCAAATGGTTGTAGGAAGAAGGTGCCTTTCTCACTGGCGGCCTTTGCTTTCAGTGTAGGACCTTTAAACAGACAGAAGCTGCACAACTTTATACATAGATAAAGGCAGAAAATGCACACGCTGTAAGAACAGGATTGACCTTCCCTCTCCTTCCATCTACACATACACATATTTACATAAATTGCACAATTCAGTTAAGCAGAAAACTATTTTTGGGAGAAATCTACTTAAAGAAGTGCCAAATGCATTTGAAAAGATGAGAATTTTAGTATAAATTAAGTCTTGTCACGTGGTTGTGTAAGGAAATGAATACCTGCCATTGTGTTCATCCACAATGAAAAAAAAAAGCTAATTTGCTTCTCTAAAGAAAAGGGTTCATATAATGTCCACCATTCCTGAAAAAATTCTTCATTAATCATCAGTGTTTTATTTCCACTTTGCTCTCTCCCAGGACAAAATGAGTAAGAAATGGATTGTGCTTTCCTTGCTGTGCAATCCATCTGCCATTTTCAGGCTACCAAGTAGGAGAAATGGCCTTAGAGGGAAAGAGATTCCTGCTTTGGGAAAGTTTATAAGGCATGTGCTCAGTGTGATACATTCACTTTTGGTCCCTATCCTGCAAAATCCAAGCCATCTTTTCTGGTGCTGGTATGTGGCATGTTATCATCCAGTGGATTTTCTCAATGGGAAATGTGTTCTTCCTAGTTATTACTACACTTCTGTTGGCTTTTGATTTTCAGTGATCAAAAGAACGCTGTAGTCCTACTGAGAGAAAGAGACACTATCTCTACTGTAGCCAAGACACAAAACAAAAGTGGCTTTGAAGGTTAGAACCAAAGCTTTATTCTGGAAGTGGAGTGAGAGACCAAAGAAAGGATCAAAGTTAGGGAGTGATGCATGGAAGACAGCATCAGATGGGCTGCAGCTTGCCTGGCAGGCAATCACTATGAAGGTAACACCCACAGATGCTTACAGAGTGAATAAGCAGCTCTGAGGAAGGAGTGCAAGGTAAGTAGAAGTGCTTCTATGTTGTTGAGGTTTTGTTTTCTTGTTGAAATCTATGAAATGTTATTGAATTTGTTTACTGAAAATATACCAATGGTTTGTAATATTTTTTTAAGAAACATTTTTCTGCAAAAGGTACCAGTGCTTTCTACCTCAAAGTCTCAAACTGTCAAATAAAGTACCTTATTTTTTTCTTTTAGACAGCTGAAAGTAAGATCAACTAATGTGCCAGTTCCCTTTGCTCCAAGTTTTTTGACTACTTTCAGATTTATTTTGGCACACAACAGCTACAATAACTTCAGAATCATAATAAGGGATTAGTGATTTGCTGTATATACCCCTAGAAGTCTTCAGACGTGTACATTATAGAACTGCGTGCCAGTGAGGGTCAGAATTAAAGCTTCCCTTAGTATAACAAAGACTTTAAACATGTCACCTTTAATATTCACATTCTCTGGCTCCTGGCATGTCTGTTTCATATCCGACATTCACGGTGTTGACTGACTCCTAATAACCTGCAGCTGAAAGGACTTAATGCTTTTCATCTTTCTGAGCAGACAAATTAATCCTCCCCCAAATCCTGTGATGGTGGAGATACAATCATTTTATGGAGCCACACATATGACACATATGCTCAAGGTCACAGTACTGGTTGGTCTTAGAGCCAGGATTAGGATTCAGGTCTTAATTCAGGTCCCCAGTCCTGTGCTCAGAGAGCCATGGCACACAGCTGTGCAGCTTATGGACAACAGTTCTTTTGCCTAAAAATGTCCTCAGAATTACAGTTAGAGATTGTAAGAAATCAAGAGGATCATCTGGATTTATTCCAGCAGCAGCCAGCACATGTGAAAACTCTTAAGTTCACACTCTTAGGCTTCTCTGTAAAGGAATTTAAACCACATTTTTACCCAGGGGAAAAAACCCAAACAAACCAAACAATATATATTACTCTAATGAATAGCAATTAAAACATCATTAGCAGTATTTCCTGGTTGCTTTGCAGACCTGCCATTTGTCTATACACAGCTCAGAAATAGCTTTAGAAATTTAGGACAGTAGATTATGTTTAGGAAAAAGATTTTATGAAGCTCCTTATGTTCATATCTTCTTTCTTGCCACCTCAATAACACAGTAAGCATTACTGGAAAGACTGAGAAGGTCAGAACAGCTATGAGGTAGGAGACAAAATGGGAGTCTTGTTATATACAGCTTCCTGCAAATTTTAACTGCGGAAACCTGAGTTTCAGCAACAAAAATCCTATTGATTTGTAGCAGTGGAAGAATGCATTCTCTCTTTTGCCACATGAATTTTCACAGAGCTCAACAAGACTCGGAATAATCCCAGCTTGTGGGACTACTTAGGTTTTAAAAAGCTGTTGTCCTGAAATAATTTGTATTTTATAGCTTCCATGGTTTGTTTCTTGAACTGACCTTGATACTGAGTCACCAAAACAAATATTTTGTGACCTGTTTTTCATCACTAATTTCATTCTCACATTTCTCCAAACTGAAGATGGATGTTCATTTTTTAAAAACTTGAATTTGTGATTTTAAAAACCAAAAATTAATCAAAGAACATGTGTGTAAGTGTGTCTGTGTGTTCCTTCCAGTTTTGAAATCAATAGTGGTTTCCTTATCAACTCCAGATGGCACTGCAGTGCTTAACACCACCCCGCTGGGGAGGGCTGAAGGAATGCAAAAGCAGGCAAGCCCCTGAGAAACAAGGGCCTGCTTGTTTTATGAGAAATCAGCTAATAGTTTTCCAGTGCAGATGTCCTACTTTACTTTCAGTTTGGTGAAGACTGGGGTAACAAATGGCAGCTTATATGCCTCTGAGATAGGACTTGTGTGGAAGAAAGGGCTCCCTTGTCTGTATGTGCAGGAGGTCAGAAGCACAGTAGCCCTTGCCTGCACCAGCAAAGCCTAATGCAGCACACACTAATGCAGAATGAAGGGAGAAGCTCTGCTGTTGCACAGCTCTTCCTATTCAGTCACTGATTCTATGGCTGCACAACTTGTAATTCTGCTTTGTAAAAGTGTATTTTCAAGGCTGTAGTGCAAACCGTTGAAGTAATGACGTTACTGGTATCTTTTCTAGGGAAACCCATAGATTTTGTTCAGAAGAAATCTTTTGCTATGTCATGTTGTCACTTAGACTATTACAAAAATGTCTACACTAAATATGACTCTTCTTTCATGTTCATTATTTGTAAACTTGGGAGTAGGATGGTTTTATATTTGCTTAATGATACACTCATTAACATCTATACTGCATCTTTTCTTGCATATTTTTCTTGAGATGCTATCTCCTTGTTTTTATTGTCATCTTAACTTTGTAGAAGTCTGCCAGACTCCTACATTCTCTTTTAACCCTCCTTAGCTTTTATGGTAATTCTCCAATTTTGCATACACTAATTTCTATATACTTGTTACATGACTTGTGGACCCAGCCTAAGTTCCCAGCTCCCCCTGCACAATCACTAAACCATTGCTCAGTCCAAGTCTCAGTAACACCCCTGGTTCTTCTGTACATTTCGTGCAACAGAGTTCTGAATTTGCTCCATAGGCCATGATACCCCTTCTGATCCCAAGCAGAACTCAAAGAGTTTCTATAGGTTCACTTGCAGGCTGGTGTATTTTTAACTCAAATAAATCCTCTCCTGTAAGTTAATGAAGGAACTGATGATAGATGGAAAGGGCAGGCTATTTGCCATCAGTCTTCCAGCACAGGTAACTGTTTCATTACAAAAAGTTTATGGAAAAAGATGAGTTCAAAAGTTTTGAGTACAATGAAGAGAGATGTGATGGTTTTAAACAGGTAGAACCTTATGAACACTTTTTCAAAAGCATAAAAATGCTCACCCCTGCCCCTACCCAGAGGGTGTCCTTAAGTTCCCCACAGATTTATGAAATATTAGTGTATTTGTCATGTTAGTTCTGCTACCTGCATAGCTTTAACACCAAACAATGCTGAATGCCCTAGATCACTAATGATGCCTCTGAAGATTGAGAACCTGTACCACACCTGCTTTTGTTCCACAGCTCAGTAGTTCTTAATTGTCTTCTCTTGCTTCAAAGTTGTGTAAGGGCAGTGGTGGCTCCTGGCAGCATTACAGAACGCATAACTGATAGGTTATCGGTGTATGTGACACAATAGGTAAACACTGCTTCTTTCAGAACGTGTTCGTGTCCATTCTAGGTGCTCTGAAAAAAAACCTCAGAAAATACCTGAAATCAGTTTTTTAAAATTCAAAATAAAGTTTAATTTCAGAAAACTGTCCCCCTGTAAAATTTATATACATTGTAGTTACAATTTTGCTGCTGATGAGATCATATTTACATATAATAATTTGCATTAGTTACACTTAAATAGGCTTCACTCAGCCTTAAGACTGAAACCAGTGCCAGAACAAATATCCAGAAAAATCCAAACAAAACCTCTCTTTTGTGGGGGGTATATATAACCATGACACATATGATGAATATAAAAAAAATATCTAACCTAAGAATAAACCAAAGCACAGTTGTTACATCTAAACTGGAGTTAGAAATCATGCAGTTTTCTGAAGAGACATCCAGAGTTGTGGTGCACTGACCCTGTCTGGACATCAGATGCCCACCAAAGTTGCTCTGTCACTCCCCAGCTGGGCACTGGAGAGAAGATACATGGAAAGGCTCACAGGTTGAGGTAAGGACAGGGAGAGTTCATTCACCAGTTACTGTCATGGACAAAACAGCTCAGAGAAATTAATTTATTACCAATCAAGTCAAGATTCTTGCATACTTAAAAATGTTGCAGTTCGGGGTTTTTTGCTTTCTCTGATGTGCTCAGAAAGTTGCAAAGTGTAACACAAATGACAAAAGGCTATCAACCTTTGACTTAATAAAAAGAATCAGCAACCATTTGCTTTTCTGATCAAGTAACTTGCATAGCATGGGCAGTTGCCTCAGGAAAACATGTTTGATGTCTACTGTGGTCATAATCTAGACTTACTCTAAACCTGTTGGGAATCAACTTGAGGATGTTGCAAAACGTTTTTTGATTCATTCTGGAAAACACAGACATGAGACAGCATCTGAGGAAAACAAAGAATGGAAGTAATCCCTATGGAGAGTACACACTTCCAGAACTAAAGCAGTAGAGTTAATATTGGATAGAACAAATGGAAACTGGTTTGCACAAAAGTGGGTTTGTGTCCTTACTACTGTCTTATGGAAACCCATTCTGTCAGTTCCTTTGTGGACCATTTAGCTCTCCTTTTGCCTGCTGAGGAAGAAGGTGCAGAACTTCTATAACTGTTTCTTCACTAACTTAGGCCTAAACATTTTTGGTTGTTTGTTTGGGTTTTTTAAGTACTTCTCTATTGCTGAATGGCCTCATATTTCACTTTTTGCTTCCACTAAATGTGCAGCCAGATGAGGGCTGGGTGTGGGGGATGTGACTTAAGTGCAGAAGAAGCGGTGTCCCGAACAACCCTGCATGCTGGGGATCAGTCCTTTCACTCTCTCTTCAGCTTTCAGAACTAAGAAGCATTTATGAGATCACACATAATTTCAAGTATTTATGAGATAAAATTTCAAGCCAGTTTAAGCCTATCATTCCTAGAGATTACTCTAGAACTAGACACTTTATTACTTTGGATCATTACATAAACTTTCCAGAGAATGCAGCTTGGTTTTCACTCTTAGTTTTACTCTGGAATACTTGCCTTTTCTCTAATGAACTATTTGCAAATGTTCGCTTTTCTCTTTGAAAATCTGTTTTCGCAGAAATATAAATTTTGGCTTTCACATTTTTCCACTGACTCCCTTCCTCTTCAGGGAACAATTCATCCTCCTCTTTCTGCCAAAATGCAGTGATTGGTAGCAGGGCTGGGTTTTTTAGTGTACCTTTCTTCTTACAGCCACAACCATGCAGCCAGATTTATAAAACTGTTAGGATAGTGAGACATTCATATTTTTAATGGGACAATAAACAACCTAAGGCTGAAGTTCTATGGCTCAGCACCGTAAATAGCCAAACTTCTAACTTTTTTTTTTTTGTTATCTGTCACCTTCTTTATCCCAATGAAAACTCTGTTTTTGGAGCCTGCTGGCAGAGATCATTAATTATCATTGTGTTGTTGGTATTTCTTCATATCTGGGCTGACATTTCAAACATCCCATCCCATTTTCTGGAACAAGCAGACCACACCATTTTCAAAAATTAATCCAAAGAAGATGGCAAACCAAGGGAGTATTCGGTTCAAGTTCAATGTAACTGCAAAAGAAAACAGAATAAATTTATCATGTACCATTTAAGAAGATCATAGAAATCATGTGAGAATTCATATTAATTTGTGTGTATAAGAAATCACACAAATCTCTTAAAAGTCTGCATTCCAAAGACATGAATAAAATTGATATGAAATTTTGATTTTGCAGAAACTCAAAAGAATTCTATTTTATGTTTTGATGATCCATGAGTTGTCTCAAATTGTAACAGATGATCTGGTGGGTATAATACCATATATACAAAGAGATGATAGTGAGATGAGAGGTGCTTTTTTTCCTCTTTTTTCAAATTCTTTTTTGTTTAAATCACTTTCTATTAAAGTTTAAATAAAACAGTTTCAAGCTAGAGCTATTTCAGTCATATATCTGATACAGATTAAAAAAGATAACAACAGTAATGACTTCTATAACATCAGCAGTCTCGCACACATATTCTATACACATAACGCAGTAATAAAAACCACAAAACTGTACCTCTAATTGCCTGAGAGTTTGAGATCAAGACAAACACTTTTATAAATGCAAGGCACAAAGGCGTGTAGTCGTGTTCCCAAATAACAGCTGGAATTAGCAGAAGCTTTCCATAGGTGGACAACAGCAGTGCTTTGAGAAGTAAAATGAAGTCAGACTTTCTTTTCAGCATCTCAGGTGTTATCCACCACAAGGTAATAAAAATGCCAATGAAAAATGAAGTTTGTTCTGAAAGGAAATAAGAGAAGTTGGAAAGAGAGAATGAAATGCCAAAAATCAAGTCCAGTTCTGAATGAATTTCAGGAACATGACATGTCCTAAATGCAACAGTCATCTTATAAAAGCCATAGGCAAATACAAACATCCTCCATCTCCTGTGTTCATTTTAATAGCCAAATATTACTTAAACCAATTCAGTATCATGACATTCAGAATAATTCTACCACTGAATTCTACCTCTAGGATTATCATACTTGTGATTGCTGATTCCATATAGCACAGGAAGTTAAGCATAAGAATCTCTTCACTTTTACTTTCTAGCAACAGGAGAGGGGTTTTTTCAACTGTTTGTTAGGCTGTAGAACAAAATCAATACTTTTCTTCTTTGCATAAGGTCACCAGCAATGAACCCTTTTCATCCAGCATGAGAAGGAACACCAAGGTGAAAATACCATTGAGCTACCAGAATTCTTTTGACGCCACTCCTGTGATATGTTGGCATTGATGCAGATGTCAAAGAAACTCCTACAGTAACTGTAATAGATGAGTCACTACTGGAAAATGAGTTCAATATTTTTACTGACATGTTATAAAAACCTACTTAACATTAGACAATAAAGGATTTAAATTAAGCTCTGAATGTGTAAGCAAATTACTATTTTTAGTGTGCAAGTTTGATTTAAACAATATCATCTGAAAAACCAGCATAGAACAAAACCCCTCCCCTACCTTCAAGTGTAGTCTTAGAGCTCAGAAGTATTTACTCTTTATAGGTGATGACACTGGTCTGTGTTTTTGTGCATTTGTTCATAAAAACAACCCAAAACAGATACAGCTTTTCCCAATTGTTTACTTCAGTAAGGTTGTATCACCTTAATGAATAATAAACCTTGAAGTCAACATGAAATGCAGAATAAGGCTGAGTTCTACATTGATCTTTAAACTGTCAATAGATTTCAGGTGAAGATTTCTGAATACTGCCACTTTTCAGTCTCTTCATATCTAATGCTGATAATATCAGTTTTAACTGTAATGAGGATCAAAATAGGCATTTGCATTAAATGCAGGCAAATTAGAGAGTATGTAATTATGTAATCATACCGGGTTGGACATCACATCCATTCTGTATCAATTTTTTAAGCGTGGGCTTGAAGTTCTTCAATACTTAAAGAGTAGGTAATACATATCACCAATCTTACCTAAAGAAGCTATTCCAAACATTCTATAAAAATCCCATTCTTTGGCATATCTGATTAAGTCATCAGGATCTGTATTTTGGCTTGAATCCTGTAGTTGCAACCACCTCAGATAAGCTTCACAGAGCAAACAAAATACACAGAGCTTCCCATGAATCTGGTAAATGAAAGAATAATAAAAGGATTAGTATTACATTAGCATAAATTAAAGCATTAGTATGAAATCACTATTTCAAATACATTTCAACACCTCTACACAAAGTCTGTAGGTGTATTATTTTCCTTTAGAATAAAAGCAAAATTACTTCTGTTGAGTCACTAGTTTAGCACATCATCCTATTAACATCTGTTAACATGATAGTCAAACTATAACATGTACAAAACTGCATGAACAGTTCTGTACAGAAGAAGGTCTATAACTGTGGTTTCTAAGGCCTGATCCATAGTATTTTATAATTGGGAAGGCTGTTTAGCTAGGAATGAAAAACCAGAATTGTGCCATCGCTAGTAGAATTATGCTATCTAAAATTTCAGTTCAAGGGCAACTACTTCATTCAGCAAACTGGTTTACGTAACCTTGTTTCTCTTTTTTCCTGGGACATTCTCCATTAGAAGAAACTGGTAGTGTAGTTATACCAAAATATTTCTTAGTTCATATAAGGGTGAGGCATCAAGAATAAAGGGAGCAATACAACCAAACAAAAGTTTAAAATACCCTCTGACGTGACTGCAAAAATTATGTTGTGAGGGCCAACAGTTAGCATGTTTCCACATTAAACAGTCTCTAAGATGGTGCATGTATGAGGTGATTTCTTATTTTACACAGATTTAAATAAGCCATAACAATTTCTGTGCATGGACTCTACTTTTTCCATTAGAGGCAAGTTATGCCAACTGCACATACATGCACAGGCTTTGCCTGTTAAAAATTCAACTCAATTTATTTGAATAGATGAAGTTTTCACAGACGAATGCTCACAGAACGTCATTACCAGTCTCCAGAAGCACCAAATTAATTAAAAATATTTAGTTAGATTCATGTGTGAAAGATGAGCCAAGTGCATTTATCTACACTGCTTTGACTGGACTGGCTAAGACATACCAACATGAACACAGCATACACTCATGCTTAAAGATTTTGCTCCAGATTAGCTTCCCTCTCCTGGGAAATCAGTCCTTACAGTAAAACTGTGCAATACAAAAAAGCTCCACCTCTACACTCCAGCCTGAGCAGCCCAACTATGTAATTCTGCATCAACAACATTGCAAGTGAAAGCCACCATATTTTGTTCTGGCTTTGAGGGCATGGTTAATTGCACAGGAAACTTGTGAGAAATTAGTACAGTAGGTTTAACTGGCATAGTATTGTTAATTTGGTATGTTATACTCCTATTGCTCATTTCAAAAAGAATTGTTTCCAACAGAAATTTAATTTGGAAATTAATTTGAAATTAGATCTTTCTCTTACAGTGTAATTTAGCACATCATTGTTTTAACATCAATTAACATGATAAGCAGATTAGAGAGTGTAGAAAACTGCATGAACAGTTCTTTGCAGTTCCTTAACACATAAGATGACTGTGTATTTGCTGGTACTGTGGCATCACTTCTGTGAAGATAGAAGCTGTCTTAGTAACAGGGGGAGTTTGAGACTCCATGTGTTCTATGCATGATATAACTGGTTCAGCTTGCTGAAATCTGTGGAAGGGCAGGAGATGAACAAGTCTCTCACGTTTTACAACTATTACAATCAACTTACCAAATCTAAATATATTTTTAACAAAAAAAGTCACAAGGGAGGGACACAGCAACTTACATTTATCTTTGTATTGAAAAGAATGTGCCTGTATGCTTGTGCTTTACATAAAACAGCATTAATCAAGATGATAACAGGATCATACTCAATGTATTTATCCACAGGTTTCTGGCAGGATTTCTGAAAGTCACAAAATAAGAAGAATTAGGGAAAAAAATAGAAAGGAAGAGTTTATGAAATTTTCCTCTAATCTTAGTTCAACTGGATAAATACAAACTAGCAATTCAATTATTATTAGTATTTTCTTAATGTCATCTTCATGTTCAATACAGTTTATATCCATCCAGAAAAACTGCTTCTCCTGCCTTGACACTACAGTTGACACACACGCTTCCCTTATAAAATACAAAGATTTATTATTGATTTTTACAGGCTTTGGATTAAGATCAATAATGAACTATGAAGGAACAGACTTCATTATCATTTTATGCTCCACAGATGCAAAAAACCAAACTACTTTCCCAAGACTCAAGAAATGCACCAGTAACATGCTAAAAGTTAACTAATCATGACTCATCTACTGGGTATTTATTTGTGTTATTTTTGAGTATTTTTTAGAAAGAAAACTAATTTCTTCTATCACTTGCTTCTTTTCAGAGATGCTTTATCCTCCTATCCTACCTTTTTCTTTCTTTCAAGGAGAAAGTAAATGTTTTGTGCTTTTGCATTGTTCTTCCATACAGTTAAATTTTCTGAATGTTTCAACCAGTTTTCCATCATTGAGCAAACACTAATTTATTCAGACTACTGATAATGTAGTTTTCACACAGATCTACAGCCAAGGAGTCAGTTGCCACTAAACAGTGGTAGGACACTAGATCACCACTTCTCCAACACAGCTGCTGGTTCCTGCTCTGTCTGCTAGAGAGGGGATTTCACTCAGACCACTGGGAACTGCTTGCCATCAATCCCCTCCAGCTTTATTGACTTACCTGCACGGCTGATCACTCCTTAATTTGGGTTAGAGCTAATAAAAGGCTGTTATACTGTGAGCAAGAGGGTTAAATAATCTTACAAAAGACTCATCTAGCAGACCTGAGGGGGAAATAACTTCTAGCAGAGAACTGAGGAACAGCAGAGGAGCAGCAGCCACTGCTTCAGCTCAAACAAGTGCACTTGCAGAAGGCTGCTCTCCTGCAGGTCAGCTTTCTCCTGCTGCTGATCCTCCAGTCTGGCTACTTGTTTCTTCCAAGCTGTCCTCAGCTAATCTTGGTCCCCCAGGCCTTCACATTAGCTGCTGTGCTGAGAACACAACAGTCATAGAAATTATCTCTATTTCCATTTTAGTGAGTGCATGGTGGTACACTATCAGAAGAGAATTGTTGGCACACCACTTTCTGAAATGCTGGAACAGTCAAAAATGCAGCACCAGACAACACACACCTACAGACAAACTCCCAGGAAAGAACATAAAGGTTTTTCAGTTTTATAGAGATTAATTGTGTCTGTCATACAAAAACCAACTAAGTACCACACCACTGCTCACTCACCCTTCAGTGGGATGAGGAGGAGATTCAGGATTGGGATTTCAAAACCCAGGGGTTGTGAAAAGAACACTTTAATAATTGAAATAAAGTAAAATATAATAATAACAGTAATGAAATGGAAGATAAATAAGAGAAAGAGAGAGAAAGCCCAAGAGAAACAAGTGTTCAGTTTCTCACCACCCACTGCCCTATGTCCATCCCATCCCTGAGCTGTGATCATCCCCTCCTGGCCAATTCCCCCTAGTTTATACACTGGGCATGACATTCTATGGCATATCCCTTTGGCCAGTTTGGGTCAGCTGTCCTGGCTGTGCTTCCTCCCAGCTTCTGGTGCACCTGCTGGCTGGCAGAGCATGGGAAACTGAAAAGTCCTTGACTTGGGATAAGCTTTAATAGCAACAACTAAAACATCAGTGTGTTATCAACATTATTCTCCTACTGAATCCAAAGCACAGCACTGTACCAGCTACTAGGCATAAAATTAAACAAGCAAAAACTAGGACAGTGTCCAAAGTTAACATTCCCTTTCTATTTAACAGAATTATTTTTGTAGAATCCGAGAATGCAAAATTTCACCAGCAAATTGACTCAAAAATCCAACATCCATTTCAAGAAAAACATTCAAACAAATGCATAAACTGAAGAGAGTGTCTAGGGAATGCTGCAACCTCTAATCAGTGTTTCTTTGTCCAGCTCAAGGAAAAACTCAATTCATCTGGGTAAAAAAACACTGTATGACAGTACACAAGTTAGAGGTAATGAATTTAAAAACTCACTCAATTAAAGAAAGGGTCAGTAGGTCTAAAATTAAAGCAAGTGAGATGGAAGAAAGGACATTAACACAAGACTACAGTTAGAGGATTTAACAGAGTGAAAAAGAAATTGCTACTTTAATTAGAGGCAGTGTCTTGCTTCATTTCTTTCTCCTGGAAAATCATGAACAGATATTCCTGTAGGTGGTAATTTGTGTCTGTCAAGTCTCTGGGTTGATGTAGCATTGGACCACTGTAATTTTTTTTTAATATGTTTATTCCCACAAGCACTGGCCAAGTCCATACAAAATAAGATTATTCAACACAATGGGTATTACAAAGGTTAGATGAAGGATATCTTACATACCCCCAGTTTTATCATGCTCTCAAATTCTCCTACAACACAGTATTTTTTGACCAGGACCAAAAATCTTTCTGAGTAAAGAATGGTATTTTCAATCAGAGGATGCCAACCGAACACTGATCAAAAAATTTGCAGTTAAGAGGTACTGAAAAATTTTCCCTGACAGCTGACATGAATTTTAGACAATGAAAATTTATCAGACCATCCAGCCAGCCAAAACCAACAATACAGAAATGAGTTGCAGATATATAAGGAGACTGCTACAAATGAATACACAAATAGTGGTGTCTTCTGCACCAGAGCTTCTGGCAGCCTTATACTGAATCTTCTGCAGCTGTGAAAATGATGTTAAATTTAGTATTTCTGTCTTCTACAGCTAGATGAGAGCTGTATTCTTAATATATCTTATATTCCTAATATACTTTTTTCTATCTGAGTCTCTTGAAAGAAGGAAAAGTCCTCTGTGCTTATCCAGCCAGTGACCTAGCCAGCATGAGTTCATCCAGGGATTTGTGAGACCAACAAACCACCCTTCCTGCAAAAGACTCATGTGTGCACTGCTACAGACTAATTGGATGATGGTTGCAGTACTGTTAGTATACTATAGAATTAATATGCCCCCTGGGAAGAATTTTTTCCATACCTGGCTTTTTCATTATTTTTTCCAGCTCTACAACTAAAACATCTGACACCAACCTTAAATGCCGAGGAAGGAAACCTGCGACTGAAGCCTGACTTCAGCAAAATCAGTGCAAGCAACGATTGATGCAGTTTAAGTACACATGTTTCACCAGATAGTTTCAGCTAGGTAAAGGGATGTAAGTTTGTGGACACTGATAATCATTAACACTTGCAGAGAGGATTGGTATGAGCAGCTCAGCTATGGAGAACTGCTTGCACACTTACTTTTTAGTCAGGTAGTTTAGTGTGAACTACAATACAGGTGCTCAGGTCTCGTTCCCCACTGCTGCTCTGCACAGCCGTAGTCAGTGGCCTGGGCAGCATGAGTGAAGAAGGCACGTCTTGAAGAAACCTGAGCTTTTTCATCTTCTCTGGACTTTCTTGAAGATGTGCCTCAGTTATCACAACCAGTTCTAAAGTGTTAAAAAGAACTGGATTTCTCTATGCTTTTAGCCATTTTTCAACTTCTGCCTTAAATATGTAATTGACATCAGAAACAAGTAACTGGTATTTTTTCTTGAAAAAAACAGACTCCAGTTTGATTAAGAGATACTTTAAGATCACATTGCAGAAGAAAAAAGTCAAGTTTCACACCATAAATTCTATTTACACATCTTCTTCTGATCTGGTAAATTTAAGGAAAATTACAAATGTTTGACACTGACATATGAAAGTCCAACAGATACTGTGCTTTCCTAAAAAAAGGATCTTAAAAGTATTCTAGCAAATTTAAATGGATATTACTTTAGGAACGGTTTGACTAATCAAATATTTAGGAGGATTTGACTATGCTTGTCTGTTGTTTAAAAAAAATCTTCCATTTTCATAACTTAGAAGTTTGCTTAGTTATCTTTAAAAAAATTATAAACAATTAGCAAGGACAGATTAAAGAAAAAAAAGAAATCTTCAAAAGCTACTTCAACCATCTTCTTCATAGTGTAGTATATCAGATTTTTTTTTTATCAAAGCAATCCAAAATATTTAAGGAAAGTAACATACATTTTAACATCTCATGTATTAAATATGACCAAAAATAAGTACTGATATGTTAATTCAACTGCATGTTTATCAGCCTTTTATTAAAACACTACTCAAAAGACATAACTCCTACTTTGTTCATCAAAGATACTCAACTTGCAAACAGTGTTCACAAATGTGTGCCCAATACAATACAGTGTAAAAATATTTGAGAAAACACCTTCTGTCTCTGAAGGATAAACTTCCTAAAGTATATGAACATTACCTTTTTGGAGTCATCTCTCCAATATGAAACATTACTTATTTTTAAATAAAAATATTTTGGGATGGGTTTTGTGGAAAGCAAAAGAATTCTTGAAGAGGAAGCCACGGGACATGACAGAAAGTAAAAGTACACACTGAAGAATAAAGCTTCATCCTGATCTAACAGTGAAAACCACATCAGGAATACATTTGCAAATCTCTGGGCATTAGAAATATCAGTGAAACACTCTAATTATAGTATTCATTTCCCCACGGTTTGGAGTTTGGCAAAATTAAGCTACAATTTTTTGCTGGACTACATATACAGCAAATTGTAACAACATTTACATAGATGCCACATGAACATGGATCAATTTACATAGGTTCATGGGTAAATTAACAGACTCTTGTGAGAGTGCTCTTAATCCCAACTGCACCCTTTAAATAATAAAACACATTAGCTGTGCTGCTTTCAGGAACAGATTCTTTATTAGAGATGCAGCCAAGTGTCATAATAGACTGAAAAACAAAACAGCCCAGTTTCAGATGCATTCCATTTTAGAAAATAAATTAAAAATACTGTTTTATAATTTTTTCCTTTAATATATTTTCCAGTAGTGAGTTGGTCTGTAAACAGAGTTCTGTAAAAGTAGCATATGTTATTTTCCAGGATGATCTTTGTAATCTTGACAGATCTTTATTATACCACATAAATGCTTTGCATTCAAAGCATTTGGTCTCTCTGCCTTGTTGCAATAAGAGAGCTTTTCAATTATTTTTTAATTGCAGAAAAGCTAATTGAAGTGTGCACTGCTCATGCAATTTGACTTTCTTATTACAAAACACAAGGGGGATCCTGACTGAGCTCTACATATTGCAATGAGTAATTTATTTTCCTTTGTTATGGTCTGGAACATCTTTAGCATTATATTTTTAAACACAACAACATATATGAAATTGAAAACCAGATTTTAAAAATGTTTGCATGTTTTTCCTTCTATTTTTGAATACGTGAAGTTTGATCATTTATTTCTATATTCATTGCACTTCACAGAATTTATTCCAGGTTAGCCAAATGTGTTCTCACCCCCTGCCCCAGCATTATTACTGTAGTAGCAGTGTTATTTGAACAGTATTTTTTTCTTACTGTTCTTAATGGTTGGTTTGTAACATACCCAGTGAAGATCAGCTGTGTTATTTACAGATCAATTAAATTTTAAAGATCTCAAAATAATTAACAAAAACTTCTTCTAGAAAGAGCAACCTAGGCTTACTTCCACCATTGCTTCTCACTCAGAATAGGGAACACATCAGTACTTCACAGATTAAGACTAAACCCAGACCCATGAGATGCAAAGTGACCGCCAAACATCACCTCCACAGGAGGCAATCCTAAAGTGCCCCCACATCCCCACACCCTGCCCTGTTGCTCCCCAGTTATCACACTGAACAAAAAACATATTGAAGAGGTCCATCTGTCCCTTGTAATGGTACTTCCACAGCAAAGCATATGCAGGATGAGAAAATGGTTCATCCACTAAACGGGAATCTCAAGCAAGAAGGAATGTGCAGTGCCAGAGGTCTGGGCTAGGCTTCAGCTGAAAATGGTCTTAATTAAACAAAACATATTTTAAAAGAAGTTGCAGAACTTGAGGAATTTGTGGCAGTTAGCCACCTTGCAGAGTTATTAAGAAAATATATCACCTTTCCAACCCAAGTGTCATCACACAGTGTGGACTTTTATGTTTTATAGAGGAAAGTTTCTTTAGTTTCTTCAGCATCCATTGCAAATTTATTCCCAGGGTGGATAATAACACTTGTGAGGTCTTTAATGCTTGCCACATTAAAATTACAATATGGAGTTCAAAGAAACTTTTAATTATATTAAGAGCAATAAAAAGTACTGCGGGAACTAAACTAAAGCAACATTAGGCTGAATTTCCAAAATTGTACTCTAATACTGTGGGCTGGAAGCACATGTTCCTTATGGAAACTTTTAGTATTTGCCTCTGGAAAAAATTCATTCTTCCCTTCAACAAATTAGTAACAGAATACAAAATCGTGGTATTTTGCTTAGGCATTCAAATTTAAATCTTCCACCTCAAAATCACACCCAGATCAGGTTAAACACATCCTAAAATAAATGTAGGGCTAGACAGCAATTGTTGTTGGGAGAACTTAGCTTCTTCAACCTTGAGATAATCTTCCAAAAAGTGTTCAATAACAGGGTTGTCCTGAGAATAGCAAAGACCTTTTAGATGCAAATTATTAATGTATCAAGGATAATTTTAAAATAGTATAGGGGAAAGTCTGTAGGTCATTATGAAACAGTGATGATCTTGACAATGTTCTGCTTGTTCCCAGTTTTCTGGGACCCTCTGTTTTACTTACCATGTGGAACAAATGTTGGGTTGTCTGGTTTTTTTCCTTAAAGTGTCAGTATTTCCAGGTACTACTTGAAAATGGGAATAAAACACAAGTGCTTTTTAAAAAAAAATTATCTGGATGATGCCCAGTGGCCTCACTTTGAGAATCAATATACAATCTTTCTATGAATTTTTCACTTTTCTCTTAATGCTACAGTGGAGTAGCAGTACTCAGTGCTCTCCCTCCATAGAGACAGATGGAAAATGTTCTCAGGCTGAGTGATCACACTTTCTAATGTCACTTCAGACCTTCAATTTTTCTTGAATACCTTCAGCTTTTCTTAAGTTTTTAGAGGCCTACGCTAGATTTTATACATAACTGATACAAATTATGTTTCACACTGGTAAGTGGGAACTTCATATATTTTTAAGTGAAGACTTCTAAGCTATCATTATTTTCAGGTTTCATCATCAAGAAGATTCATAACATTGACACGCTCATTATATGACTACTCATGAAAGTTGGTGGAGGGTATCAAATGACATCGGGTACTTGACTATTTTTTTGTTGTCAGCAGCATGATAATTAACAACTTTCCAGGTCTCTGACCAGAGCACAGCCTTGCCTGCATGGAATAGAATGCCTACAGAGAGTTGGTACAGTGATAAAATTATTCTTGCAGATTAAAAGGGAAAAGCAAACCAAGCATTGCTCTATTAGAAACCACAAGGTCTTGGTACCTGGAGACAACAGTAGGGCTTTCCTGCTGTATGTAGATAAAACTGAAGTCACCTCAGTTCAACTGAAAGAATCTTTTGATCTTGGCAATCTTTTAACATTCTCATCTCCACTTTATATACCCTGAGCTAACATGTTTCCTGCTCTCAGCACCTCATGTATGGCCAGAAATTGAGGGAAAGCTTTGAGATGATAGAACATGCATCACATAAGGGCGACTAAAACTGAAACTGAACCATGACAACCCACAACATAGCCAGAGGAAACAAACTGGTACAAGTAAGTGAAAAATGGTACAGATCTGGGACTGCATGGAAAAAGGTGGATAGAATTCCAAGTTGCTAGGAATGTGCTTTGCTCTTTCTTTTACTTGGATCTTTACTCTTTTTATATGAGTTTGGCATTTGTGATGAATACAGCAACTGGGACTTAAGTCTTTGTTTCTGCCTGGCACGCCACAGCTCTAAAAGACCAGGCTCTTTGGGCCTCAAATGGTTAAACACTAAGGGGAACGAGTGCCATCTACTGGCTCCCAGATTCCCTTAGATATGCTCATCATCACCAGATTAATAAGGAACAAGGAAGTTGCAGACTGCAATGAGGTCTCCCTTCAGCCTCCTCTTCTCCAGCCTTGAACACACCAAGTCACCTCAGCTGCTCCTCATACGGCTTCCCCTCGACATCCTTCATCAACTTTGTAGTCCTCCTTTAGATGCTCTCCAATATCTTGACATCTTTCTTACATTGTTTTGCCCAAAACTGCCCCCAGCACTCAAGCTGACGCCACCCCAGAGCAGAGCAGGACAATCCCCTCCCTTGCCCAGCTGGCGATGCTGTGCCTGATGCCCCCAGGACAGGGTTGGCCTTCCTGGCTGCCAGGGCACTGCTGACTCATGTTCAACTTGCCA